>JAHFWJ010000182.1:0-217038 GCA_028555115.1 Himalopsyche japonica | reverse complement strand
TCGAATAATATTTCTGACAAAGGATGCAAAAGTGCGTTTGATATCAAATCAATCCGCTTCAAGGTTATTGGACCCATATGTTCGCTGCAATGAACAGTCCATCTCCTATCTGACTGTTATGTCGAATTTCAATTTACTATAAGGCTCTTGAGCTTTTCAACGACAACCTTTTCCGCGCTCTTGTTTTACGCCACGTGAGATAAGCTCTAGAGGATTTCCAAGATGGGATATCCTTTAAAGTTTATCACCATAGGGCAAATCTAAATATTTTGGAATTTGAAACCAGAATAATTTAGTCTCTAGAAAAAAGTTCTTCTCGCTAGATCAAATAGGACAAAATCTTTTATCGGTCCTGTTATTGATTTTTTATCATTCATCACGTATTCTTGTTTTATAATAGTTATGGAACTGAAATGTTTTAAAATTATTTTTAAGTGAATTTTTATATTTATTTTTTTATTTTTACATTAATATTAATCCTTATTTATGGTTTTTTTAGATTTAATTAAAAACTAAGGAATGAAATTTATTGTACATCTGAAGTTTAAGAACACTTAGATATTCTTTTTTTGACTTGAATAAAAACGTTAATTCATCAACCTGTATACGTTTACTGAAATTATTTACCGCAACATTTCTAATAAAGCTTTTTCAAAATAATGAGATTTAGTTTGAGAACAACTCAATGACAAACGTCAAGATTTTAATTATTAATATATATTAAAAATACAAAGTAAGTTATTTTTCATGACAAATGTTTTATTGATTTACAATATTTGACTAAGTAGAATGACTTTGACTAAAAAGTAACGAAAACTCGACTTTTATTATTTTTTAGTAAAATACTGATATAAACATATGTGTGCGACCGACCTTACGATATTTGAAATGTCATATTTGTTCCCTAAGTGTCTGCGGGTAGTATCAGTGATATGTTCGATTTGCCGCTTCGGTGTATGACAAGGATGGATGTGATGGGGGTTGTATTATCGTGGATGCAAGTTATTATGACCGGAAGAAAACCTTATTTACAATTTCTTGAATTTGTTAGCGCTTGGAGAAAGCTTGGCAATGAGCTTTTTATGAGTGCTAAAAAAAGATGAGGTTTTTGATTTGATTACTGGTGATTGACTTGAAACAGCAGAGGATGAAAGCAGTATGCGATTATTTATTTTTACTATGATATATTTATATACGGTGCTTGATAGAATTTCAATATCAAATTTGAATTGTCAAAACTTTGTACGATTCCACATGTTATATAACTGACGACCTGGGTTTCGCTCTTCGGCATTTTCAGACATTCTATCACACGTATGCAACACAACTAACAACCGACTGACTGTTTATTTTTAACACGTTAGTGTGGATTCGATCTATACATTTTAAAATGTTCGTTTTGAAACATATATCAAATAAATAATTTAATAAATATATATACTTAACACTTAACTAATAACCATAATTATTAAATTCTTACGGTTTGTTTTTTTGTATCAAATAGAGTATTTAGTTAATAATGAATGAAATTCTCGTTTCGATTGTTAAAGCTTTTTTTAAACATTTGGGATCTTACAAAGTTTCAACAATCCAAATTTGATATTGAAATTACTTCAAGTACCTTCAGTCGATTGATAAATTATAGCATATATAACGTGGTTTTTTTTTTGTTGAATTTATTTTTATCAAACTAAAAAATATTTATTTAATTTAATGCTCTAAATCCTAGTTTCTTAACCAGTGGTGCGAAGAGTCGCGCGTGGCGTGGCGAGAGCGGTGGTCCACGATGTGATGTTATTTCGATAAACAATCAAATTTTATGTTGTATTTTACGGATTTTTAAATTATATTTGTTTGTCTGTCTTAATATACTTAAATAATGTTATATCAGCATACGGTGTTGCAAAATTAATTGTTTTAAATAAAAAAATATTTACATAAATATTTTTTATTTTATTCCAATGTTGATGATCCGTAATACATTTTTGAATTTTTTTTTTGGGTCCGCAAATGTAAAATGGTTGAGAAACTATGTTTTAGACGACCATCGGATACTATCCACAGGATAAATCCGATGGAACTTAGGGATTTTGGTATATCATGGGTGAAGATAAGCCATCGGCAGGTGACAGAGTATCACTGAGGTGTAACGTAGTCGTCAGATACCTAAAAAAGGTAGTGAATATAGACAAAGAAGAATACGTTTTAGTGTCGTTAGATTTTATTCATTTATTTCTGTTATATTTATAGAATGATTCCTATTTTATATTCGACAAAAGAAAATTTTAAATTTTCTTTCAATTTTAAACAAACATTTATAAATAAACTAGGGTTATATAATTTCTCATAAATATTTATGCATTTTATATTACAAACATTCTGAACCAACAGTATGGCTCCATTACTAATTTGATTATTATATTAACAAATCGTATACTGCCGCCATAAGTCTATCTTTGCAGGTATGAAAGCTTTGAAAGCTGTCAGTCGTCGTCGCCTTAATCTTGCAGCTTTCAACCTGCAAATTTGTATCCGAAAGCTCATCCGCAATCATCCTTGTTTATACCCCCTATACGTCTTACAGTCTTCCGGGAATCGTTATTATTTTATGACAAATAAAATATTGTACCTAGAATCGGACGTTCTTATTTTGATGGAACACTTATTTTCCAAGTTGGCTTAGAGTATCTTTTATATCTTCAAATTGCAGCGTTTAATACATTACGCATTGCCAGTTATTTTAAACATAATAAAATTTCATTGATTAATTCATAATTTTGAAAAAATGCACTGGTCTTTGTATAATTTTATTCTGTATTTTTTAAATATTTTGGATATAGAAACTTTTCACAGTATTATGTGTCGATTTTCCAAAATAAAAAAAAAACACTTGATACACAAAAATTTTAATTAAAGGAAAAATTTAACGACTTTTTCATAAAAATATAACTATTATAATATATAATATACTATATAAACAGATCTGGTTTAATTTATGATATCGACTGGAGGTGCTTGATGGAATTTAAATATCAAATTTGAATTGTTACAACTTTGTACAATTCTACATGGTTTGTCACTAACGACCCGGGTTTCGCCTTTCGGCATCTTCAGGCATCGTCAACTCTATTGCATCCGTGTGATAGAATGCCAAAAGATAGTGAAAAGAGAAACCCGAATCGATAGTGACAAAAAATGTGGAATCGTACAAATTTGTAACAATTCAAATTTGATATACATTTATTATGTTTATAAATATCTAGCTACTACGATGTGATATAGATTTTCTTTGTTGAAGTTTTTAAAATGAATAACTAAATATTTGATTTATAATAGTTTATTCTTCCGAAGCTTGAGCACTTTTTCCAGCACATTTTTACACATTTATTATTGTGTAGAGTATCGGTTTTTAATACTCAATACCAAAATATTGTAATATATTATATCAACTGAAGGTACTTGATGGAAATTCAATATGAAATTTGAATTGTTACAAAGTTGTACGATTCCACATTTTTTGTCACTAACGACCGGGTTTCGCCTTTCGGTATCATCAGGCATTATATCGCACAGATGCGACAGAACTGACTTACAATAAATTGTCCCGCACAGTTTTTGATCCCCGTGAAAGGTCATGTCGGACCTTTAAACTATGTTATGCGATACTGTAACGAATAAAGTAGGATTGTATGTGTAAAAAGTGATTCAGCGTCCCAGTCATTATGTCTGTATTCATAACTGAAATGAGATTAATGTATTGAAATCCCTTCCCATGTTTATTAAATGTTGTTTGACATTTACCCAAACGATATTAAGCAAAAACTCTAAAGCGATTCTAAAGCCGATATAAATTTTTTAGTTAGTAGCTCCTCCTTGTATAAAGCATAAAATCTCTTTATTTAGGTATATCAACTGAAATTTTTCCTAGATATCAGCTTATTAGTAGACACCTCAACAGATATAATATATATTTTATTGTATCGACTGAAGGTGCTTGATGGAATTTCTATACAAATTTTAATTTTAAATAATAAAAACAAAACTGTTGGATGATCACTTGACAATGCTCGCGATGAGCGAAACCGTTCCTGATCAAAAAATATATTGTAGAAATAAGTACTAAAAAATGTGTTTTTATTATTTAAAATATCATGCCTTTCCATCAAGAAGTGACAGTTAACACCTTAAAAGTGGCAAATTTTAATTGTTGCAACTTTGAACGATTCCACATGTTTTGTCACTAACGACCCAGGTTTCACCTTTCGGCATCTTCAGGCATTCCATCACACGGTTGCAACAGAACTGATGATTGGCCTGGAATTCGACTGACTATTCTATTCTGACCAATGTCAGTTGTGTTGCATCCGTGAGATAGAACGCCTGAGGATGTCGAAAGGCGAAACCCGAGTCGTTGGTGACAAAATATGTGGAATCGTACCAAGTTGTAACAATTCAAATTAGATAGTATATAACTAGAAAAGCACGCATAGATTAAAAAAAATATCATACTAAAACTTTCACCTGTGATAGAAGAAGCTAGCGCCGTTGAACACTGCACTACGAACCAGACGATATTAGGTTTTTTTCTATTATTTAAATTAAAGATAATTTTTTTCTTTGACCACATCGATGTCTTTATCAAACGAAGTTATTAAGTCATCGAAGTTTTATGTGACTCCGTAGAATTTATTCTCTACAGCGATACGTTCCCTGACACTGGCTGGTTTATTTTAAGGATATTAGTTGCTCAAATATTTGAAATTGACTTTGCCTTCTTTTGGTAAAAGTAGTCTATTATACGTCTTCTCAAACGTTACTAGTTGTGCTATATATATGTTGCGCGTAACAAACTTTTATCGTAACTAATTTAGTCATGACTTTCGTCGTTTTGAAGAAAGCTATCATAAAAATCTGGAATCGTTTCTCATAATAAAAGGGTTTCTTTGTCCGTTTTAAATTTGGCCAGCACTATCCTTTGCAGTATTTATTAGGGTAGTGCTTTAAAAAAGGTTTGTTATATCTGCAGTTTGAGATATCGCGCCGGACGAGTCGTTAAATTTACAGTCGAATAAAACCGAGAGATAAGAATGCCGTTCCCTAAGAACCTGCTGCGAAGGTTGCATTCGACAAACAATAATTATATTTGGACGTCTTTATTTGCGTTCGGAGCAAATTTTCATTGTTGCCTTTACGTCTCGTTGAGATATATCATAAAACATTTCGAAGCACTTGTCTTTGCAATAAATATATCGCTATTTCAGATTCTTCTCTTAACCCAAATATTTTTGGGTATCATAATTATAATATAATAAATTTTAAATTGTTGAATAATTCATGATATCAGCTCAATCTTTCCGACTCCCTCTCGTTGTATCTTTTACTTGAGATCGCTTCAATGAATCGACAATCTCATGAAGAAAATTCTTACATTGCATCACTAGATGTTTAATCGTTACTTGCCAAATTGAAATAAGAAGGTGTGAAAAAAACACTCAATTATATTTCAATGATAGTTCATTATTATTTGTTGTAAAATCCTTTTAAAACAGGCAATTATGTTAATTATTATTCGATTAATATTCTTAAATTTGTTTAAGCTGCAACTTAGTTTTTGCCTTGGAGTCTGCGTTTTCCTGTGTGTTTTTTGCGTGTCAGTACTGTCGCATCCGTTTGATAAAATGCCTGAAGATGCCGAACGGCGAAACCCGGGTCGTGAGTGACAAAACATGTGAAATCGTACAAAGTTGTCGCTATTCAAATTCGATATTGAAATTCCATCTCGAACCTTCTGTCGATATCATAATATCATGAAATATATTTACTTACGATTGACAAATAGGCAACACGGTGAAAAAATAGCAATGTATTTTAGTTATACAAAATTATAATACAATAATACAATTTTGTAGATCCAAAATACATTGCTATTTTTTTCACCGTGTTACAATGGATTTCTACCAAGTGAATGCCAATTCAATCAATGTAGACAAAAAGGTAAAAGGTAAAAGGTTTCTTTTTCTTCGTCTTCTTCTCAAAAATGTGAAACACTCGTGATTCAAACAAAAATACAAACAGTAAAATAACAAAGTATCAATTCTAATTTTAAATGTATTCTCACTGCAATGATTGATATCACATTTCAACGTTTGCATGCAAATAATATATGCCAATCTAAATATATACGGTGACGTTCATATATTTTATAAGTACCAGTTTTATAGCAAGGACAGAACAATTGTTCCGTTTCATGAAAAAGTCGATATGAAAATCAAACACAACTGGCCGTTTGACGCATGCATTGAAAATAATTTATTTATTTTAACGTGCAACACATGCCGTGTTATTGCTTAGCCTTGGCCCGATAGCCTGTCTACAAAGTAATGTTTATTATCACAGTTTCAGTAATAAGCGAGCGGATATCCGTTTTCTTTTTTTTTTCACAATAATAATAATAAATTATAAGCAGTCACTTTGCGAAAGCTCATTTTTAATGTTTGCTATTACAATTGATTCCCTTTTTTATGTCATGATTATGATGATATGTTATGACTGGTTTTTTACTTATTTCCGAAGTATCTCTAGGCAAAATGCATCGCAAGGCTTTATTACTATTAAGTAAATTTAATTATTAAATTATAATTATTAAGTTCAACAATAATTATAATATTTTATCACTTTTAAGTTTCTTGAAAGAAATGCATACTAGAAATTAGTTACGTTGAATAACTATCGATTATAATCGATATATATCGACTATAAATCAATTAATATTTTTATTTTAAAAAATAGAAACACATTTTTGATTACTTATTTCCGCAATATATTGTATAATATGGACCGGTTTCGCTCATCGCGATTATTATCAACTGGGTATCGCGAGCATTATCTATAAGCCTTTAGCTTTAGAGTATATATTTTTCCCTGTGTGATTCGTCTTGTATCGATGCAAACCGTTTATTGTGTCAATTCTATTGCATCAATTGTAAAATATTGTCTATACTCCTGTATTTAATTAGCGCATATTTACTTTTTGATTAAAAATTTATTTATACATTGATAATACAACTTTGCTTATCATCCAATTATTGTCTGTATAATAATTGTCCTTTACGAATTACTAAACCATTCATTTGATCGATATGAAAATTAACAAGTTTCTTGAGTACATTCTCGCTAAGGTTCTGGCATACCACCCTTCCAAAAAAAGTACGTATAATCTAATCTATATTATTACTACTAACACTTTTAACAATTGAATTGTTTGTTATCATAACGAGTTTCCTTGACTTTCCTTACCCTGAAATAGCAGCAACGCGCGACGGTTCAACTAGTATTATATTATATACATTTCTAAGACAATTGGGAATTCATCAAAAAGTAATTAGAGACAGAATTCAATATTTTTTTGGTATTATTAATTCGTTTTACAGCATGAGATAATCTCATAATAAGAATTTTAATTTATGCCAGAGACGTTGGGGTAATTGTCATCCCTTGTCTAGGTCAGTGCTTAAATTAAAGGGACGATTTTCTGGTGTTCTCCTAAACAACCCTACAAAAATTATCCATTATGAAAATTAATTTTCTACTAGTTGTTAAAAAATCTGAATTTGATTTAAATTTTGTACATGTGTTTGATTTATTTTTGTTCGTTTGTTATTTGCTATCAAAATGTTTGGCAATTAGGTGGTTTTATAATATTCCCAGTTTTTTTCCGTATGGTTTTTTCTGTAGACAAAATAGTTGTGATATAGTCTTATAGAGAAAACAACCAATTTAACGGTTGTACAGGCTCATAAAACCGGTATTTTTTTTATTTAATGTTGCTTTGTTGACCACCAAATCTTGGTTTATCAAATATGACCAATATATAAAATTATAAGGTTGTTGATTTAAATTTTTTATTTATAGAGAATTTCTGTAAAATTGTCTCTGAACCCGTCGAATATAGTTTATTTATTTGATCATATATTAATACAAAAAATAACGATCTTCAATTTAGTTTTCATTGCAAAAAAAAAGAAATGGTTGACTTATTGAATTAACCTTTTTAACTACATAATGTTTTCATTTACATTGTTGAAACTTGCATAACCGTTATTTTTAGTTCAATATGAAATTTATTTTTATTGTAATTTAGATCTTGCCTTGAGGTTTGTGTTTTTCCTTTAATTAACTCATTTGATATTTAAACGATGCTGTTTATTGTGTGCCAGTTTTGTTGCATCCGTGTGATAGAATGCCTGCAGATACCGAATCGTTATCGCGAATCCCAGATCGTTAGTGACAGAACATGCGGAATCGTACAAAGTTTCAAGAATTCATATTTGGTATTGAAATTACATCAAGCACAATGTTTAATTTGATGCACATATATTTTTAAATGAAACTAAAAAGCCAGCTATATCAATAAGCTTACATATTGCACGGAAATGGTTTATTGGATGGGATGGCTTTTACGGAAACAACTCAGCCCTTAGTAATGGCTTGACGAGCGGCGAAGGACATATATAAGCTTTTTTTTAATTTTCTTAAGTTTTATTGCTAGCAGGAAATAAGCTACGTCGTTAAACAGAGAGAAGAATGTGTTGTGTACCTTTTCTGCACAGCTATATATGGATGGGTGAATTTTCGTTTAAGCATAGTTTTGACGATGGCGTGAGCCAAAATAGCTATGAACTATATCTTATAAAAAAAATTGTAGAACTAAAATAAATTGCTATTTTTTCACCGTGTCACAATGGAGTTCTACCAAGTAAATGCCAACTTAATCAATAAATTTTATACAGATTTTTCATTTGTTGAATATATTTGGTTGGCACGTGTTTCGCCCCTTGAGAATCATCATGAGGCTTACTTTAACGGGAGCTTTTCATTACTGCAGTGGCCCTCAATTCGGCAACCCTGGCACCTCGGTATCCGCCGCTCAAAAAGCTCCGCTGTCTAACGTGAGCCAGTGTATCGTTGGGTTCGCGTAACGCGCTCCAGCAGCCCCTTCGCCAGGGGGTCGGGCTGTGGGTAGCGGGCGTCGGTCGGTCGATACCTCGGGGCGTCGGGTGAGAGTGACGTCATCGGCGCCACGCCTACGTCATACCCGATCCGGTTACGCTACGACGCTACGTATGTGTGCCGGGCCGTATATGTGAAAGATTGTGCGCGTTCGCTTGTATTGTGGGTCACAATATGCATAGATGGATCGAGAATTCGACTATTGTGCCAGAGTTCTTATGAATCGGAAAATTAAACTTTATGCCATAATTGAATGGCTCCGAACGCAACGATTCGCTTTCCGGTAGTTTCGGTCGGTGATGTAATCCAATTGAGCCAGTGACAGAATATGTCGATACATCGATCAAAGGCAAACGTATACAAGAATATTTTGCTCGCAACTAAATACCTTATCTTAATAGCGATTTTTTTGCTCTTTTGATATACAAACGTACAAAATAGTACAAAACAAAATTTAGAGACTTCTTTATTTGAGATCATATGAATACTATCCAAGGTTTTATCTAACTGATTTTCTTTTAGGTATGCTCACTTGTAATAATTTGAAAACTCAAAGAGAAATATATCTCACCACATATTTCTTTCGACTCATACGGTGTCAAAATGAGAATTCTGCCATCCTTTGATAAAATCAAATTCTACGTTCCGGATAATTATCTGGCAAATAGTGGACATAAATTATTTGTCTTTCCAAAGTGTAGAACCAGTCTGCCAATATGGAAGCCAATGGTAAGAGCATCATTAATGTTCATGTTCAACAGTATTGCTTCGGATGTCAACATATTCCATGTGAACGAGAGTGAGTTCAGGCGAATACTATTTTTTGATGAATTAAATAAAAAAATTGTAAACATCAGCTTTCCTGATTGACTTCTTTGTTGTTCGTGTTTTTGTCTTGTTGTTTATTTCTTTAATTTTCAAGATTCAATAAAAAAAAATCGATACAGAAGCACTTTTAAGGTGTAGCCACTTGTTGATGGAAAGGCATGATATTTTAAATAATAAAAACACACTTTTAGTAAATATTTCCACAATATATTTTTGATCCGGTTTCGCTCATTGCGAGTATTATCACTGATAAAATACAATTTACAAAAACGTCTATGTTATAATATGAATATTTAAATATTTGAGTTAAAGGTAGCAGATATACAAAACCATGGGTTCAAGAACTAAAAAAACAATTTATCATACAATATTAAGACAGATAATATAAATTATAATAGTTTAAAAATGAAATGTTCACAATCACTTCCATCAAGAAGCGACAGTTAAAACGTTAAAAAATATATTTTATAATCAGACTCATCATCGCATCGTTTGTAAATGCTCGCGATGAGCGAAACCGGTCCTGGTCATAAAATATGTTGTGAAAATAAGTACTTTAAAATCTGTTTTTGTTATTTGAAATATCATGTCTCTCCTACAAGAATTGGCCGTTAACACTTTAAGAAGCACTGTTTTATTCGAAATCTGATGATATATTTGTGTCGAAGAACATTTATATAAATATAAACGCATCACAAGCGTGGCGAGAAAATGCCAGTTAAGGTGTGCAGCGACGCGTGAAGAGTTTGAATTTATTTTGCTCTGGGTCTATAAATTTATTTCAATAGAAGAAAGGAGTCTCACCGCTTTGGAATCTTCGCGTTTTCTATGGGGATGTTTGAGGCTTTTGAAATGTATATAGCGCGGTTGCAATGGGGCCTCTTTAAAACCATGTTGCATTACCCATTATATTATTTTGCATTCATTACTAAATGCTCTAAGTATTATGTAATGTGAATGCCGATTCGTTATCACTTTACCTCGGTGAAAGCTCAACATAGTGGAATGAAAGATGGTATTTTATTTTTGCTATAATTGCATTAATGTATCACATTCTCAACAGACGAGCTTTTTTTTATATTTTCTCAATCTTTTTGCAAAGAAAAGTTGTGTACAATTGCGGACACATTATTTCAATAACATGAATTTAATTACTAGAAACTATTGTATATAATTTTCATTTAATTATTTTTTTAATTAATTAATCATTTTTTTTAAATATTTGTATAGTGATGAATCTGTTAAATTTGAATTTTTTATACATTGTATATTTTTACATATCACTTTTAAAGTGTCAACAGTCACTTCTCGACGGAAATGTATGATACTTTAAATAATAAAAACAATTTTTTTTATTGAATTGGCGTTTACTTGGTAGAACTTCATTTTAACATGGTGAAAAATAGCAGTGTATTTCAGTTCTAAAAAATTTATAAGGTATAAATTTGATAGTGATTTCGCCTACAGCTTTCATCAGAACATTTTATTTCATCAGAATATTACTTATTTCTACAATAAACGTAATGACCGTTTTCACTAGTCGCGAGCATTTTCAACTGAAAATTTTAGTTGTCAAAAAATATGTTGATAATGCTAGCGATGAGCAAAACTGGTCTTGACCATAAAATATATTGTGTGAACAAGTTCTACAAAGTGTGCATTTATTATTTAAAAAAAAACACATGTTTTTTCACTCAAGACTACGACCCGGATTTAAAATTTCGGTATTCTATATCCCACGAAAGCAATAAATAAATAGACGGGTTAATAAATATATGAATTCATTTGAATGAGTACAAATTAATGATGGGTTTAATTAATTGAATTAAATTAAAAAACATTTCAAAAAAAAATTCATTAGTACTCTAGCTGTATTTAAAATAATATGAACACATTGTTTTATTTCCTATTTTCAAATGTTATTTTATGATCAGAACGTGTTTCGCTCATCGCGAACATTATCAGATGATCATGATCGAAGAGAGAAAACGGCCTGATTATAAAATATTTTGTGGAAATATGTACTAATAAAATGTGTTTTTATTATTTGAATATCATGCCTTTCCATCAAAAAGTGTTTTTTATTATTTTTTATATCAAATTGATGGAGCGATAAGATCTATGACGCGTAAGCATCATAACTTTCGGGCCTCCTTCATCTCTTAAGTATATTTTTTTATAAAATTGTTGTGCCGTTGCTGAAAAATATAAGTCGCTGCAGAGCTGAGCAATCCACAGTGAATCCGGCTCACGTGGACCACACACGCATGCATATGCATACAATCACACACACAGATACACGCATGCATATACAATACGTTAAGAAGGAAATAATGAAGTCATTTTCAGATGCCGAAGTTGTGTATCTTCATCCCCAATCAGTTCGGATAATCGAGGATCTACTATATCAGTAATGTTGAAAACATTTACCAATTTTTCAAGAACCGAATGTTCAATACCTATCAAATTTTGACGATTGCTGAGCCATGTTTTACACAGGATTTATTATTGGAACAAATGCATAAAACAAATGCAACGATCAAAATGTTAAGATTGCATTCGATCACGTACATAAACAGCGAACACAATTTTCCACGTTGCATATCAGCAAATTCGTAATATTTCGGTTTACTTTGACCAATTTGGATAATCGAGGCTCTACTCTATATATTGATTGAATTGGCATTTACTTGGTAGAACTCCATTATAACACGATGAAAAAATAGCAATGTATTTAAGTTCAAAAATATAATTTTGTAGAATTAAAATACGTTGCTATTTTTTCACCGTGTCTACTCTATATCTTTTAGGTGCGTTGCCTGTATAAACACTACAAGACCAAATTATTGCGATTTGCAAAATTTACTGAGATTGATGATATATTATATATTTTTTACAATGCTGTATTTTAAATTGACCCTTTTCAAACTGAGTCACGGGTTGTGCATTATGTTCTCCGAACGGAGGGCGAATCATTATGTGATTTTTTCGATCGAAAACTGCTCAATCAAAAACACATTCAAAGCATGTAAACAAAACTTGGTGGGCCCAGGTCGAGTTGAAAGAAAACATCTCCTCTTTTGTGGAAATGCATGAAAGCGAAGCGTGTCAATCATTGAGCGAATATAATGATACCATTTGGAGTTCGCGTTTGATCGATGGTTCGCGCCCGCCGCGCACCGCTCCTGTAAACACGTCTGATACCATCGCAACGGTTGACCTTAATGGTTCTTACAATCATGGGAAAAAATGTACGCACCACATAAGAGTTCAGTGTATTCCTGGCTTAAACAATTTTTATAGTAACGTCTGAACTGTTGAGATGGTTAATTGGAATATGTAACATATAACAGTGTTAAAAGATTTGTCTAACAGCTAATTAGAAACTGTCGTTTCTTGATAATCTTGACTACTAATTTATTTTTGAAATATTCTGGATTGGATGACTTTTCTGTGCCTCAAGGGGTGACGGGTTAATGTGAAGTTATTTACGTAGAAATGATAATAAACTAACGGAAAAATAATTACATGTCATATACAGTCGAAAGAGGTCGATATGTTTTCGAACTAAATTTCGTTTTAAAATATTCATACAATAAAAAAACACCATTGTTCACGGTGTTGTACAATTTAATTAACTCGATTTTCTATATAAATTGACACTTGCAGTTAAATTTTTAGTTGATAGCTATTTCGGCTCACGCCATTGTCAGAACTAAATGAGCCGAAATAGTTATCAACTGTACCTTATAAATAAAAATATAGAACTAAAATAGATTGCTATTTTTTACCGTGTTAAATTTTTAGTTTTTTTATTGTAAAAATTTTAATAATAGATAGTGTATTAACTTATTATTATTATTAAAAGGATGTAGAAATTTGAAGAAAGAATAATATCAATTGTTTTAAGAAAATCGGCCGGTATACCGGCTTAATAAGATATATCTTGTTTTTAAATTGTTGATACTTTGTACAATTGTACAGTTCCGTGTAATGGAACGCCTGAAAATACCGAAAGACAAAACCCGGGTCTACAGTGCTAAAATATATGGAATCGCACAAAATTTCAACAATTAAAATTTGAAAACATTTTCGTATTGAACTAAATTTTGTTTCACATTAAAAATGCACATTTTTATAAAATTTCATAAAATCTTGTCAGAACTGTGGGTTAACTGATATTACTCGTTAGGCGTTTTCGTGTAGAACGTTTTCACATGTATTTTTCGGCGGTACTCGTTTCAGGGTTAAATACAAAAAAACTTCTTTAGAGTTGATTGATTAAATAGTTATTTATTGACTTTACAAAACTTCATTTATAATAAGTTGAAAATATTTTGTATGAAAATAAGTTCTAGATAAATTCAATCAATTTGCTGATAGCTATTTCGACGTGACTCGAATGTGATTTTTAAATTTGGAAAAATATTACTTTGGGCTTTTAACTGAAAGAATTCTTTCCTTTGCTTATGGAAGAAAAATAATCACCTAAGTTACATAATACGACATTACTTTAAAGAACTAAAATGGTCTGTATTATTCGTGGGACAGTTAAAAAATATCGACTTTTTCCTGTCAGTGAAAAGGTGCCAAGTAAATTTTACAAATACATTTATTATTATAATTTCATCTCTACAGGAAGCGAAATATTATTCCACGAAAAAAGCTATTTTTCTCTCGGAAGATATGAAATATTTTCTGAGTGTAAAAAAATAAACAGACAACACCTCCGCCTTACTTTTAAATCCAAAACAGGATTCCCCGAATAACTCTTTCTCATTTCAGATTCATCAATCTTCGCAGCGAATTCCTGTTGCATTCAACGCTTCGGGGATTCCAATTATTTGTGTTATTTTGCGATCCGAATAGGTGATGTTGATTTTGAAGAATTGCCACGTTCTTTTTGTGGTATTAATCCTCTCTTTGTCTATTATTATTAACACTTTAATATAGTTCATTTCATGTGGTCTGTATCAAAACATAATAACATTTTTTTTAGTAAGTATTTCCACAGAATATTTTTTGATCAGGACCTGTTTCGATCATCGCGAGCATTATCAACTGAAAGCATAGAATTTACGAGCAAGTCTATTTATACAAAATTTATGAGTTAAAGGTAACAGGTATACAAAAACGATAAGTTAAGCCGGTCTTGATCAAAAAATATATTGTGGGAAAAATTATTAAAAAATGTGTTTTTATTATTTAAAATATCATGCATTTCCATCAAGAAATGACAGTTAACTTAAAAGTACGTATCAAATTAATAAAAGCTTTGATTCTGAAAGTATCTCGTATGAATATATAATTTATGACATCGACTGAAGGTGCTAGATGAATTTTCGGTATCAAATTTTAACTGTTGAAACTGTGTACGATTCTACATGTTTTATCACTAACGACACTGGCTTCGCCTTTCAGCATTTTCGGGCACTCTATCACACGAATGTAAAAAAATTGACAGTCAGTAAAAACTTTCATCGCTTATATAAATAAATAAGCTAGGGTCCAAAAAAAATTGTATACGTGTGATGTAATGCCTAAAGGTGCCGAAAGGCGAATCCTGGGTCGTTTATGATAAAAAATTTGGAATTTTACAAAGCTTCAACAATTCAAATATTAACACATATTCGTGTTACACGATGAAAAACTGTATATATTTTTACACAATTTTGGATAACTAAAATGCATTGCTACTTTTTTATAACCGTTTTATATTGGAGGTGTACCAAGTAAATGCTTATTGAATCAATAAATATATTCGTCTAGTTCATAAGAGAGATACATACTTTGATTTTATTCAAATATTGTAACGTGGGGGTATAATTTCAATACATAACACGGGTCACTTTAAAAATGTCAACGGTCACTTCTTAATGAAAGGCATTATATTTAAATAATACAAAATAATGTTTAACGCTACTTTTACTCGTTTTTCTTTTACGGTGCGTGAAGCCTGTATAACTTATTTTTCTGTATAACTTACAATTGTGGAAATAGTATTTAACACAGCGTTTTATTATTTAAATATAACATTATAGCTACAACGAATATACCGTTCTATATGTATCGTCATGCAAGTTTTTTATTATTTTCTCGGTGACATTTTGACCTTGCTAAATTTTTAGTGATGGATGATTTTTTGCTGAATAGTTTTAGTTGAGTAGCTAAACTTTGACTGACATGTTTCATAAATGATAACTAAATGTATAATTGTAAACATGGAATGCTATTTTTTGTTACATTCAAATATATTTATATCTGTACTGATTTTCACAAAATTTTCTTTATTCAACTTATTGGCTTCTTAATTTAACGAATCACTTATGCATGTAAAAAAATTGTTAAATAAAAGTATGTAACTTTGGAAGGATTAAAAAGAATACATTTTGTTAGTAAACAGATATCAATGCAAGTTTTAGTTCGCTTTTAAATTGAAACCAAATGTGTACTGTACAACCTGTCCGTTGAAACAATTCAAAATTCCCATCACTTTCATTCACAAGAATAAGTTCTAACTCGTCTAGTCAATTACCGATCTAATATTTCAGACATTTATACGTTTAGTTCACAATTTACGATTGTTTGAAGTACATGCTATTCTAATAGGGTGTAAATATGGGTTGATTCAATTGGCACTTACTTAAAAATAGCAATGTGTATTCGTTAAATTTATAAGGTATAAAGTTGATGGCTATTTCGGCTTATGCCCTCATCAGAACTATTTTTAAACGTACATTCACTCTTCTATAACATACACAATGGTGTAGAAGAGGTACACAATACGTATTCAATTTGACATATTTAATAATTTATTATGACAATATGAAATTAGTATGTTAAAACAGAGGATAAGATTTATTGTGCATTTTTCTTCATAGTATATATGCATCAGTAAATGTAATTTTAAAAATATTTCTGATGAAGGTGTAAGCCAAAATAGCTATCAACTATGTACATTATATTTTTGTAGAGCTTATTTACATTGCTATTTTTTCACCATGTTCAAATATGGGCTTTTTATAATGATTATCTGTTTATTTGTTGACGACTTATGGCTTCATGGTTAGCATTACGCTTACCAATCATAATATACCAGGCTCAATACATTGAGAACATCAAATGTTAAGAGATGTTTGTTTTAATAGAGCTTTGACTTTAAGTTAAGCCTTTGTTCATCCTGACGACGATATGTGGCCGAAATTGTTGAAAGCTGTTTTATTAGATTGTATATATTAAATACTAATTGCATGACCGTTTTGACTTTCATGTTCAACTATTTTACATAAAAAAGTTTCAATGAATTTAATAATTTACTCTTTTTTGATGCAATAATATTCGCAGAAAAGCAACGACGAAATAATTTCGAGTCGAAGGCGGGTTCGCGTGTTTCTCACCCGTCATTATTGCCAGCCAATGGGTTAAACCGACTCACCTACCTGCCTCTGAGTAGTCGATTAAGGCAGCGGCGGAACTATGATCTAGTGTATCCGAATCTATCCGATCTACAAATCATGTTTATAGCTTTGGCTGCGATGTCAAATTATGGTGAATATTTATCAATTTTCAATGTTTGATGTCAGTATAGGTCATTTAACTTGGTTCGTAAATTCTCTTTAGCTCATTTAAAAAGCTATTCAACATTATCGAAGAACTGATTGAATAAATTTAATTTCTTGTATCGTATTAGTTTTTTGACGATTATTAGTAATTTTAACGACGGCAATACCATTATTTCACCCCTTGTGATTAGCCCTTTAAATGATAGGAATCTAATTAAAAAAGTTGTCAATTCAATTTCTTATTGAATAATACTTTTTAATTTATAATTATTTCTGTTTTAAAATAAATATACGAATTTTTTGTAGATTATTACAGAGTTATGAGTTAAAAAGAAAATTTATATTTAGCTAGTAAAAGCTAAGGCGTCAGAGGAGTAAACTGTTTTAAAGACCATCATACAAACCCAATGAAAGTATTAGTTATCAATTGTGGAAGAAAAAAGACGTCAACTGGTTTTTATAGTTGAGCTTTTACCATTATAAAATAAAAGCTGTGCCTTTGGTTAGGCAATCGACGACGAATTGCTAAAAAAATATTGACCATTACCTTCGGGTTTTACCTTTTGTATTCCGCATTTTTGTGTCTGTAAAATCAGCCAATATTATATTATACATAGTATGCACAACATAAATTTTTAAAAAATTTGAATTGGTAAAGCTTTGTACAAATCCGCATGTTGTGTCACTAATAACCTCAGTTTCACCTTTTGGCATCTTCACGCATTCTATCACATGAATGCAACAGAAATGACTCAATACGATTTCAAAAATTGTATTATTTCTGATATATATATGTCATTATATCAAAATTACGTACGTTTTATCAAACGAGAGTTCATTCTATAATTTATGGTATCGACTGAAGTTGCTTGATGGGATTTCAATATCAAATTTGAATTGTTACGCTTTGTACGATTCCAAATGTTTTGTCACTAACGACCCGAGTTTCGCCATTCGGCATGTTCAGTCATTCTATCACACAGATGCAACAAAACTGACAATAAAAAAAGATACTGATGATTGAAATTTTTCGATGGCCAAATCACAGACCACTAGTTACGCCGCTGTATAAAAGCGTATATTTTTTGAATGCCATTTTTTGCTTTCTACTCAGGGGCCAGTGCGTAATCCTTTGTAATGGCTTTCTGTGAAAATTTGCCCCCCTAAAACACAGGCCGAATTTAAGTTGGAATTTATGAATAGGTAATCGGCGAATTCTATTGTGTTTTTTGCATTAAAACATATCAGCATGCCCGTACGAAAACCTTGTAATATTCGTATATCACTTGACATTCGACATTTCGTTATTGACATCGTCACAAAGTTTTGATCGTGTTCTTTAATAGTGCCTGTTGGCAAGTGCGAACTTCCATGCGTCAGCCGTTAATGTGCCTACTTATTTGTGTCATTACAATATACCATTTATCATTTTTCTATTACATGACGCTTTCTTGGAAAGGTATTACTTAATCGATTTTGATTTCAAATGCGTAATTATATTTTGTTATTTCTTGAATATTTTGATTTTTAATGTAAATGATTTTCAAAATAAATTTGCACAATTTGGAAGCGTTGTTCAGGCGTCAGTCTATTCATGTTGAAATGCCAAACCAAACTAACCATAAATCACTTGACAAATGACAAAATGGGCGCCAGTTAAAAAAAATTGCCAACTTAAAGCTCTATACCTCTAAAAAAACACCGTATACTTTCTTATAGTTTTTGATATCGATTGAAGGTGTTTGATGGAATTTAAATATCAAATTTGAATTGTTACAAATTGCTAACGACCCATACTGACTACATCACACGAAAAACACGGTGAAAAAATAGCAATGTATTTTAGTTCTACAAAATTATTTTTAACAAATATAGTTGATAGCTATTTCGGCTCACGCCATCGTCAGAACTGTTAGTATAATTCTGACGATGGTGTGAGCTGTAATATAATAAATATAATAATAATTATTAATATAATGTTACAAGTCTAGTCTTAAACATTAAAGCGCTATTTTATACGGATGACGCCACTGAACTGTCTTTTTATCAACTATATTTGTTAAAAATAATTTTGTAGAACTAAAATACATTGCTATTTTTTCTCCGTGCTATAATGGAGTTCTACCAAGTGAATGCCAATTCAATCAATACATCACACGAACATTATGAAGGAAAATTCGGTTAGATAACGATTTACATTATACAGCTTATTCTTGTATACCACAAA
Organism: Himalopsyche japonica; assembly: GCA_028555115.1. Lineage (NCBI taxonomy): Eukaryota > Metazoa > Arthropoda > Insecta > Trichoptera > Rhyacophilidae > Himalopsyche > Himalopsyche japonica. The sequence goes on along the minus strand of JAHFWJ010000182.1, from coordinate 197,412 downwards.
TAATATATGTACTGTCTTAGAGGGCTAAACAAACATTATCAGATGTTTCATAACTTTTGATTTATGTATTATTTTTACCAATAGTAGCTATGACGTTTCAGCTCAATTGTTTAGTTTTTAAATTTTTTACAACTTTTTACGATTCTACATGTTTTGTCACTAATGACCCGGGTTTCGCCTTTCGGCATCTTCAGGCATTCTATCACACGGATGCAACTGAATCAACTGTAAAATAAATAGTTAGCATCGTCTACTGGGTCGTTAGTGACAAAAAATGTGGAAACGTACAAAGTTTTAGCAATTCAAATTTAATACTTTCTTGTAGAGCTTTATTTTGGGCTTATTTCAAACCTTGGCCGTGTTGCTTAAATATGTTTTTAATAATATACAATTTACGAAGTTGTTTAACGTAGTTTTTTTGATTTCAGTGTTGGTCGTTTGATTCGATTCTTAGATTATTTTCTTTATATTTTAGTTCTACAAAATTTATAAAATAGAGTGGAACCGCCAATAACACTAATCTTTATTACGCGCTGGCTTGAAATATTCGCCGCAAATCCCCCAATTGCACGATCTCTTGGCTGCAAACACACATCCAGACAGCCTTATGTACGGTGCGTAAAATTAAATGTTGGCTATAGCGTCCGTGTATTTAACACGTGCCTATACACCCACAGCCTGGCGACTGTATGGATTTTTCGAGCGCTATGCATTTAACCACAAAGTAACAAAATATTTCGTTTATATATTTATTTTTTGCAAAACTAAGGATAATCGTTTTTCGCGGAAGAAAACAAATTCCCTAATTTTGTATGAGATTCACTCTACTCCAAATCACATATTTAGCGCAAATGAGGGTTTTATTATATATAGTTTGCTTGCTTGATTTATGATTCTTTTTAATGCAATATCCAGGCTCCTGGCCTGATTTAAGCTTTATCTTTGGTTTATTTCTTTTTTTTTTGTTTTGGATGTGTTCTCGTCGAGTCCTCGGTGTGTAGAGTAGAGTAGAGTCTTGATGGTGGTGACATTGATTGTTGATACATTAACCTCGAGCTGGGTCGAGGTCCAACAATCAATGCCCCAGAAGTTCTCTTCTAGGAGTCGTGTAGTCATCTTCTCCTTCTTCTGCTGGTTCCGATACACTCTTACACCAGTAAGCTTTCCTGTTAATGAAAGGAATGGTCTTTAGGGAGACGGGGGTTTATCTAAGGAGCCTTAAGAAGCAAAACCCTCCTGGCTCTGTGGAACTCTGTTGATGTATTTTCGCCATAGCCGTTAAGTAAGGAGTTGATTGTTATGTTGGGATAATCCTTCATAGCTATTTCGACTCACGCCCACATCAGAACTTTAAATAAATACATCTATGAATGAGCATGAATGAAAAAATGTATGAAATATTACCTTTTGTTAATTTTAGTTCAAAACAGAATCCATGTGCATTATTCAAACTATTTTTACAGCAGTTATCATTGAAAATAGTAAAAATCGAAAACATTTTTCAAACGAATGAAAAATATATTGATCGAATTATTATCGCATTTGCTTAGTAGAATTCTATTATAAAACGGTGAAAAAAAAGCAATGTATTTTAGTTCTACAAAATTATTTTTTTAAATATAGTAGATACCTATTTCGGTTCACGCCACCAGAACTATTTCTTCACCGTGTTATCATGGAGTTCTACCAAGTCAATGCCAATTCAATCAATACATCTATCGATGACTATAATGTATACGTTATAAATTTTGTACAACATATAGAAAATACATTGCTATTTTTTCACCGTGTTATGTTAGAATTCTACCAAGCAAATGCAATAATAATTCAATCAATATATTGTTCATTCGTTTGAAAAATGTCTTTAGATTTTACTCTTTTCTATTTAAAATTTTGAAGGATAACTACTGTAAAAATAAAATTTGTATGATTCCACATACTTTTCCACTAACGACCCGGGTTTCGCCTTTCGGCATTTTCAGGCATTCTATCACACGATGTTATATTAATTCCAAGATTAAATGTATACATTTAATTTATGGTATCGACTGAAGGTGCTTAATACAATTTCAGCATCAAGTCCGAATTGTTACAACTTTGTACGATTTCACATGTTTTGTCACTTCACGACATCTTCAGGCATCGTCAGTTCTGTTGCATCCGTGTGATAGAATGCCTGAAGATGCCGAAAGGGGAAACCCGAGTCGTTAGTGACAAAACATGTTGAATTGTACAATGTTGTCACAATTTAAATTCGATATTGAAATTCCATCAAGCACCTTCAGTCGATATCATGAATTACTTTTAAAATAGTTTAAATAATGCACGTTCTGTTCTGAACTGGGCAAAATTAACAAAAGATAATATTTCATACATTTTTTCATTCATGTTGCTATAGTGTGCCTATATTATTATTCCGCAACGAACATGGGGTTAATATCAAGCATACGCGTATTTCCCACACCCCCTGAAGGCCAAACAGCGAAGGCCAATACATTCCATCGATATCGTTATATTATTTAAGCCCTGTACTGCCATCCTTTTGCTACCCCGAACCACTTACCATTGACATATTTTATACTTGCGGAAAAGGGATGAATCAATTCAAAGCCGTTCATTTATTATGTAAATAATTTTTTTTAAGGAAAAACGTTATAAGCAAATTTTTAATAAATATTAAATAAAATTTAGTATGATCGTAAATTAAACTTTGTAGACACAATCAACTACTGTTTAAATTCTATGATAAGAATATTACTTTTAAAGTGTTAACTGACATTTCTCAATGGAAAGATTTCATATTATAAATAATGAAAACACATTTTTTAAGTACTTATTTCCACAATATATTTTATGATTAGGACTGATTTAGCTCATCGAGAGCATTATCAACTTATAGAATGCTTTTTACAAACAAGTTTATTTATTGAAAATATTTGAGTTAACGGTAGCAGGTATACAAAACCATGGGTTCAAGAACTCAGAAAACAATTCGTACAGGAAATCATAGAATATAAATAAAAATAATATCAATTCATTACAAAAATAAATGCTAATTCTCACGTATTAATATTTTCCAAGTAAAATTAATGTAATTCAATAATCCATTAAGTGATATGAACAATCATAAATAACGAGTGGGAAATTTTTATAAACAAAATAACCTGCACTAAAATACTTAATGGAACATAATGTATTAATATATTAACTCAAAAATGTTTAAAAATAGGTTCGATTTTAATTGTATTCAGTTAAATAAATAATATATTGTGGAAATAGGTACTCAAAAAATGTGGTTTTGTTTATTGACTGAATTGGCATTCACGTGGTAGGACTCCATTATAACACGATGAAAAATTAGCCATGAATTTTTATCAGCCGTTGCTATTTTATTCACCGTGTGTTTTTGTTGTTTAAAATAGCAATATTTTACTTATGAAGTGTGTAGAATTTTTATATATATTTGAGTTTTAAATGTGAATTTTTCCACAGTTATATTTTAAAAAACTTCTTTGTGCTTTTTTAAGTCAAAAGCTTACATCGATTTTAATCGATATTTATTCAACGAAACTTATTTGGAATATGATAAAAGAACTAATTATTCCTTGTTTCTATTCATCAACAAATTAAATTTTAATTATTTTTGACTTGATACGTTTCAAATTATCACCTTTCGGTTATGACTTAAACGATTTTTTTTTTAATATATCAAGCCCCTTGCACGCCATCTAGTAATTAAGTTTATTCAATAAATAACCAATAGATTTTTTTTATTTTCGATAAACATGATACTTACATGGTTTACTTCCGCAAGGCATTGCACGTGTTATTAATATGTCGTTTACATGCATAATAAACAGCATTCACCTAATTCAAATTTTAATTATATAAATGAAATATATCCTTTATCTTTGTAAATCTAATAATTTCACTTATTTATTTACATGATCATACTTACAAGTCAGATAAGGCAACGTATTTTGTAAGCGATTAACAATCTCCATTTATATAATGTTTTTATATCAGCGTCTGTACTCTGAAGTAAGGCTTTTAGAGGTTTGCCTTGGTCTATATTTATTTAAGCCCTATCGAGAACAACACCAAATTTACATTTTATTAATTCAACATTTTTTTTAATTAGCGATTTATATACTTCCAATTTATTTTCTTCTTGTAATTTTTAATGTTAATTTATTGGCATCGGTTTGATTTGTATTTGATCTAGTCCCGACGTTATGGAAAAATCGAATTCCTATATTATTTGCTTAGTATTTTAAAAATCTGCGATTTATGTATTTTTAATTTGTTTTCTCCTGATGATTTTCTTCTTTATGAATCACATAATATTTTTAAAGAAATGCTTTATATTATATATATATATATGTACTATATTTTCTAAATACTGAAATGCCAAAATATTTTATCTAGTTGCATTATTTTATTTTCCTTTTCCACTCTCGTTAATTTTTAAATTATGAATCATAGAATATAATTTACTTGGTAGAACTCCATTAAAACACGGTGAAAAAATAGCACCGTATTTTAGTTCTACAATTTTTTTATTAGATATAGTTGATAGCTATTTCGGCTCAGCCATCGTCAGAACTATGTTGGCCGAACCGTTTTGAAATGTAACTAACAATTATATTAGAGACGGCTTGTTTTATGGTTTAACGTTGATAAAATATTGATCGCATAAATAAAATTTGATACAAGAATATTTCTGAACGAGGTCCCGTTTATTTTTCTTTGTTCAATATGTCGAAAGATTTAGATGGTAGGTTTAGTTCTTTTAGAATTTAACCATGAAATGCACTTACCTGTGTCTGGGGAGCGCAAAGGTTAAGATATAAAACGCTTATGTACATCTCAGTGTGTTGTATGTGTGCTTTTATCTGGCTAAAAGCTCAGGGGTCTACGCCGCGTAGCGCTGGCATACAAGAGAGCTTCGGCCTACGACCCGCATTCGCCGCACTCTGTGTAATTAAGGCCAGTTTTCGACTCCGGTGTATCGGACGCGTCTCGGCGGGTGATAATGGGTCGGACCATTCCGCCCAGGAACGTGAGGCTGATCCGCTGACGTCGGGGATTATCAAATTTATTCGCATGCGGGCCGCTTCTTCATTATTGGCAGTTTTTGCCCACGACGTACGCTGCAAATTTTACTCTGACCTCAAACGTCTCCTTTTGACTGCTTCACTTAATTTTGGTCTGGTTTTATGTTTAAATCGCTAGTTTACAAACCACGCAAAAATATGGTCGGATTTGAAATTTTATACGATCTCACATGTTTTGTCACTCACCCGGGATTCGCCTTTCGGCATCTTCGGATATTCTATCACACGGATGCAACAGCACTGACGTATAATAAACAGTTAGCATTGCCTACCGGGTCGTTAGTGACAATACGTGTAAAATCGTGCAAAGTTGTAACAATTCAAATTTGATATTGAAATTCCATAAAGCAGCTTCAGTCGATATCATAAATTAAATATGGTCGAGTTTAAAAAAAACAATTTTACAATTCAAATTTTCTTACTTTTACATTGTTGAAATAGATTACGCCAGTCTATGATATTTCAATTTCTATATTCTGCGTGAAATGACTTTATTTTTGTAAAATATTATTTGAGAGTATATTTTACATGCTGGGAGTGTTTCAACAGAATTAATCAACTATAAATTCAATAGCTAACCTACATAATTGGCACGATCGAAACCCGGGACAAAACTGTGGGATTGTTTTCAGTTTCAACGATTTAAATTTCATCAAGCATCTTCAGTCAATATTGTAAATTATAATATCAGAAATATCACCTAACATAAAAAACCAGATTAACTAGCACTTCGAGAAATGCATAAAAACAAAGTGCCAAATTTTATAATTTAGTTTAATAAGGGTGATAAAACAGAAGAAAAGATTTATTGTGTACCTTTTCTATATAGCTATATACAGATAGGTTCTGAAGAACGCGTAAGCCGAAATTTCTATCAACTATAACTGTCTTATAAACTTTTTCCAACTAAAATACATTAATATTTTTTACCGTGTTATAATGGAGTCTTATTAAGTAAATGCCAATTCAATCAATAAATGAAAAAACCGTTAAGATTCCTAGTTAGTCTAATGTGTGATTTTAAGGTTTTATCATTTGATATGTATATTTTGCAATTAATTTTCTTATTTTTCCTCCGCGAACTCGTATTGAATACCCAAGCCTTGTTAGCAAGGGATAGATGTTTGTTGAGACCCAGTGGTACCTGTCGAACCAACTGTTGGCGGTCAGTCCTTGAGTGCATAGTTTTGTTCAACTCAGCTTGTCTTGTATTGTTTCGCTTAGGCCTAACTACACAACAATCTGAACGTTAGTTGCAGGTATTTTGTTGCCGTTGAATACTCCAATAAATAACTTTTACAACACTAGGCATCGAAGATTATAAAGACCAAGGGTTTTGTAGGTAAATAAAGACAGTTTTTGGGGTAATTGCGTGAACCTGTTATATTTATATTAAGCTATATAATATTTTTGTATCACAAAGTCGCTTTCAAATATCAATATTTAGAAATCCGTATGTTCAAGAACTAAGAAATGGTTTCTACCTTCAGTTGATATCATAAATTATCCGATATATATAACTTTTAAGGTGTTAACTATCATTTCTTGATGGAAAGGCATGAAATATTGAATAGTAAAAACACATTTTCTAGTACTAGTACTCTAATACTAACGAACTCGTACTCATAATAACACATTTTGTACTTAAAAACTTTTCTGAAATATTAAGATATTTACGTAAAATGTGCAAAGTATTTTCTGATACATTCTTGTATAATATAATTTTGAATTAAATAATTAAAATTTTACTTTTCTGTACGATGTTTTCCTAGAACGATTCCTCGATGTAAGCAATTTTTATACTTATTAAATTGGCTACTGATATAGATTAATGATTTTTTAAATAATAAAAACACGTTTTTTAGTACTTATTTCCACAATATATTTTGATCAGGACCGGATTCGATAATCGGATCTTTATACCTGCTACATTTAACTCAAGTATTTTGTATATATAGACTTGTTTGTAAATCGTATTCTATCAGTTGATGATGCTCGCGATGAGCTAAACCGATCCTGATCAAAAATATATTGTGGAAATAAGTACTAAAAAACGTGTTTTTATTATTTAAAAAATCATTAATCTATATCAGTAGCCAATTTAATAAGTATAAAAATTGCTTACATCGAGGAATCGTTCTAGGAAAACATCGTACAGAAAAGTAAAATTTTAATTATTTAATTCAAAATTATATTATACAAGAATGTATCAGAAAATACTTTGCACATTTTACGTAAATATCTTAATATTTCAGAAAAGTTTTTAAGTACAAAATGTGTTATTATGAGTACGAGTTCGTTTGTGTTTTAAAACTCGTCTTTTGTGAGATCAAACGCAGTACAAAAGCTCGCTTATTTCACTCGCGAGCTGTTTAATAACATGTATTATAAGCTTTTTGGATTATTTACAGACGTTTTCTTTGAGAATAAATGCAATTTTCTAGCAATAAAAATGACGTTGTATAGTTTGATGCGAAAGTTAAATAAAAATGCACATTCATTTTGCTTTTTACAATTCGTTTACTTTTTATAAGCTTTCTAGCAAGTCGTAATAAGAAGTAAATAATAAATACATTTGTTGTATTTTATAGTAGCTCTTATTTTTCTTATTGTGAAGCAGCTTCTAGCTCGCAGATGATATAAAATTAAATTTATTTAATTTACATTTAAGAAAATGTGATCGTGTTATAGAAATAGTTTTACTTTTAAGATGTTAACTGTCACTTCTTGATAGAAAGGCATGATATTTTAAATAATGAAAACATATTTTTGAATACTCATTTCTCTAGCTTTTAATAGATTATTAAATTATCATAATTTTGTTCAAAAATTATTAATAAGTGATTGTGAACATTTTATTTTTAAACTCAAAATTTTTGTATTAATACACTTGCTTGTACATTATGTTTTATATCAGTTGATAATGTTCGCAATGAGCGAAACTGGCCCTGATCAAAAAATACTCTGTGTAAATAAGTAACAATAAAGGTGTTTTTAGTATTGAAATTAATAATTTTGCGTTTAAATAATAATACAATATTAATATTACTTAAAAGACCAGTAAATGTGATTTTTAAGATGCTAACTGTCCCTTCTTGGTAGGAAGGCAAGATATTTTAAATAATGAATACACATTTTTTATTACATTGGAAGTAAGTTCTAAAGAAATGTGTTTTTATTATTTAAAATACGAGTTATAGTGTTCACTATTGTAAATGTTGAAATTCTGATCATTACTGTAAATATGATTGTAAGGTCTTTTTGTATTTTTTTTTACTAGATTGTAATAAATTCGTTTCTACAGAACTATCGTATAGACGTTGTTTTCTAGTATTTTGAAATTAAATATTGATCGCAAGTGAATAAGCTATTTTTTAACAGCTATTAACGCAACTTTTTCACAGGGAAAATATTCTTAGAAGGTTTTACTTGTGTATTTGATAGATGTATGAGATATTTTTTTCTTTTTTATTCAATAGAGATTTCATAGGTTTTATATCCCCTTTTTCCTATCACGTAGAGATTAATATTACATACTTCTCCAAAAAAACTCCAAAACAACGAAATATCACATGTACCATTTTGTTTTAGGGCGACGGTATTTTGTCACAATGAAAATTTTGAATTTCCATCACAAACTGTAACTAAACATGATAACGTTATAACGTTTCTTTCAATTCTTACGACACTTAAAACGTACGTACAAAGTAAACTCCAAGTTTGATTTCTCAATCTGAAGGAAATTATCTTTAAATGAAGGATTTAAACTTTAATAGAGAAGTGAATAGATATTAAATAATAACAGAAGAATCTTTCAGTGACGATATTTTGGTATTGAGTATTAATAGCCAATATTCTTAATAATCTAATACATACATGAATTTGTATTAAATATGTGTAAAAAAGTTCTGGAAGGATAAGCCAAATCCAATATTAAGAAAATCATTTTCAAAATTTCAACGAAGAAATTCTATATCACATCGTAATAACCTGATTTTTATAAACATATTAAATGTATATAAAATTTGCATTGTCGCAAATTTCTACGATTCTACATGTTTTGTCGCTAACGACTCGGGTTTCGCCTTTTGACATTTTCGGGGACTCACACGGATGCAACAGAACTGACGATGCCTGAAGATGCCGAAAGGCGTAATCCGGGTCGTTGGTGACAAAACATATGGAATCGTACAAATTTGTAACAATTCAAACTTGGTATTGAAAGTGCATCAAGCACCTTCAGTCGATATCATAAACCATAATTAATGCTTATGAGATAGTAGCACTGATGTAGCGCGAAACTGCACGTTGTCGTTTATAAGATGACTTAGGTATTGTTAATTAATATTTATTGATACGACGCTACTGAGCCACATATCAATTGTTCATAAGATATAGTTGATAACTATTTCGGCTCACGCCATCGTCAGAACTACTATTACTTCTAAAATATAGTGCCTTTCTATCAAGAAGTGAAACTTAAAAGTGACTAACAAAATTATAATTATTGAATTATAGTTGTTAAAACAGAAGAGAAGATGTATTGCGTACCTTTTCTACACAACTATATATAGATAAGCATGTTAAATGTATATACAATTTTTTTTTTTAAGAAATCGTGAACAAAATTTGTTTGTTCTTCCAAAGTGTAGAACCAGTCTGCCAATGGGTATGCCAATGGTAAGAGCATTAACAATGTTCAACAGTATTGCTTCTGATGTTGACATATTGCTTGTGGACGAATACTATTTTTCAGTCAAAGTTAATGTTCCATGAGCTTACTTGGTTGACTTTTTTGCAATCCTTATTGATTGTTTTGCTGTGTATTTGTTAAATTTTATATTCAATTATGTTAACGTTGCAAACGCAATGAATTTATAATTTATAATTTTTGTACCGTATAATATATAATGTAATTATACGTAATATTACATAAATAAGTAAAAATAATATAAAATGTTCTTTTAAACATAGTTCTGACGACGGCGTGAGCCTATCAAATATATCTTTGAAATTTTGTAGAACTAAAATACATTGCTATTTTACCGTGTTATGATGGAGTATTTTTAAATATTGTTCATAATTGAGGCCTACAAGGTACCAAGCTTAAGATATTTTGCCGTGTAGGCAGGTTGGTATATTGGTGCTGATGAGGATACTGGTCTTCCGTCCGCCGCGGCCTGTCGCACAGGTGTGAGGTGGCACCAGGGTAGTCGTCGCCCGGGCGGGGGCGAGGGCGAGGGTGCGCGCGCCGCGACGTCGATCGATAGGCGCGCGCCTTCGACCCGGCGCCTCGACGTCAACGCCCACCGTCCGACCGACTTGCCCGACTCGCGAATCGCCTCTCGCCCCAATATCACGCGAACGACTTTTACCCGTTTTACCACACGAATCGGTTCAAATAATATCCAGTGAAGGTAGCGTCGTGATCGTTTTTCTAGCCGTTTTAACTAACACTAACCTGACATGAGATTGTGCGAAAAATCGTTGCGAGGATAAACGTCAAAAGTACGCCCTCCATCAACGATGTCAGTTTGCATGGCATTCGCTGTCCCGATAGCGTAGAATCTGTCGTGATCCGTGACAATTATTATTTGTGTTTTTACGCTACTCTAACTAAATTTTCCACAGATAACGCTGTATTTTTCTGCACTCCTTAAAACGTTGTGATTTTTTACAAATATCAAGCTTTTTGAAACAGTAAATAAAGTTATCCATAAGCTCCAATAAAGTCAGTGTTTTTTCGTCTGTCATTTACAATTTACAATGAAAGTTGTATCATTTATCATAAGAAGCATTGTGAATAAATTTATTTGTTTACTTAAATGAACTCCTACACTTAAAAGTGAAGTGATAAATTTTTAATAAAAAATCCCATAATACGGATTTTTGAAATCAAATGAATAACAGTGTTTTGCAAGAATGTTCGATTTTTTGTGCAGTGTAAAAAGCTTTTGATAATGTGAGCTTTTTCGTGCCTCAGAAGCTTTCTCGTATTTCGAGTTGTCCGGCTACTTTCTTAACACCTTTTTCTTATCAATAGAGTTTTACCCGCGTGTGGTGTGTCGGAAAATGTGACGTTTTCCCGGGCGCTCGCCGCCGGTGGCGCCACTTGCCACTTGCCGTTTGCTCGCATATATTTTCACTTTTCTCTCCCGGGAAATTCCCCAACGTCGCAATGTCGCCTGATCGTGGATCGTCAATTTAGATTCGATGCATTATTCACATATTCCTGGATAAATTATTGAAGGCTCTGTAGACGTAAACGTCACTACCCCAATGTACCTCGTCTTCCCCGTGCTCAATGGATCGGTTTGAATTTAAGTTTGGCAAAAGCATCCATTTTTATCTGCATAGTGAGGAATCAATGAAACAGTTATATTTTGATACTCATTTTTAAACATTTAATTCAATAAATGACAGATAATCGGTTATTCATAAGCTTTTCTGATAACAAAACAAAAAAGTCCTTTAAAGTGTTTTGAGCAATTAGATGTAATTTTAATTTTATTAAGCACACGTGCTTTTTTAATTTATTTCTTATCAATGCGTTAGTGAACTATATATAATAATTAATAAATGAAATACTTAATATGTCACATAAAATCATCTTTGTCTTCGTGAATTGACCAAAACCTAGTCGTCTTGAGCATTAAAAACTTAAATCCGTTTTTTATTCAAATCAATAAAAAAAATCGTAACGTTTATTTTACTCGTTTTTTATTTTAACTCATAAAAATAAATTTTAAATAACGCGTGTAAAAATTTATATGGATCAAATTAAATATATTTTTATACGTTTAAATAATTTAGTTTTTCGATTAAAAAAATCTTTGGCATCGTTTATTCTATGTATACAGAATTAAGCAGGAATAAGTGAACGTCACAATATATTTTAAAACAATTTACCACAGAATTAATAATGTTTGAAATGAAATATTGTTTTCTTCCTGCTGGTTTAGAAATATCTTTTAAAGAATTGTTTCAGAAACTGTAAATTTAAATTTATTACAAAACAGTGTAATATAAAACAAACAAAAAAAATATAGGAAGATAGAGATACCATTCAAAGTTTGTGTGTCGAGACTCGAGACATCCCGGGGATCCCAGGCATTTTCGCTGTCTCGAAAACCGTGACTGCTTAAAAAACATTCCTAGACTCGTGACTTTCCCGTTCACAATTGTTTTATTGCAGTGAATTGCATACTTTATTTACTGTTTACACAAAATCTTTAACCTTTATTGACGTACATATATTCAGATTGCTAAATCGACCAGTTAATATATTATAATTATTTTAACAACAATTAAACATTGTTATAGGTTCTTTATACGATATGTCTTCAAGTATTTGTTTTATTGAATAAAAAGTTTATGATGGTTTACATTGAGTATTGAAAAGTGAAACATAATTCTATAAAATTAAGTTAATTATTTTTTTTTCACTTAAATAGCATAATAAAAATGATTTGCATTATACAATCACATTTTAATTGCAATTGGAATAATATATAATTTCTTATGAGAAATTCTTTAATATTTTTTAATATATAAATTAGTATTGCAGAATAAACAATACGTTTAAAATTTTACAATATTTTGAATCTCTATTACAAATATGCTATTTTCTCCTAATTATTTTAGTACAGAAAACGATAGACAGAAGCATTGTAAAATTTTGTGTTAATCACAAACATTCTGCTGTTTTCATCGTATTACAATCGCAAAAACAGACTTGGTGATAAATTTTAAATCATTTTTTTCAAATTGTAAAACGAAATTAAATTAGGTTAATATGATTTTTGTTGAGTTTGAAAACACACGATATAGATTCTAAATTTCCCGAATACTATTTACGTTTAAGTATCAATCATTCTAACACGTTTACGCTCGCATAAAAATAGGTTTAAATGCTATCGAAATATAATAGATAATTGATTTGCAATTGTCATCTTTTGTACAGATCATTCGCTAATTTGGGGTGGGTTAATCGATCGATGTCTATAATATTTCTCTAATTTATGTTTATTTGGTGAAATCAATTAAGGGACATTAAAGAAAGTGATTTTTGATACACATTTGGAACTGATCAAGAAAGTGTTGTAAAAGTTGGAGCTTTATCGCGGGCATGATAGTATAGGGATACGCCTCCGAAGTACGCCTTTGAAGACATTTGAATGGAGAGGTGATACTGACTACAAGAAGAGGCGGGGTGAGCTATGCGCAACTTGGATACTCATCAAGCGGACTACATCACACGGACCTTATGAAGGAAAATCGGTTAGATAACGAGTTACATTTTGCAGCTTACCTTGTATAATACAAATAATTTATGTACTGTCTTCGAATAATAAACAAACATTAGGTGATGTTTCATAACTTTTGATTTATCATTTTTGCCAGTGGTAGCAATGACGTCAAAGCTAAATTGTTACAACTTTGTAGGATTCTACATGTTTACGACCCGGGTTCCGCTTTTCGGCATCTTCAGGCATTCTATCACGCGGATGCAACATAACTGACGTACAATAAACAGTTAGTATCGTCTTTATCCCAAAGGTATTAATTATAGGAAAACACATAGAGAAATTCTACAATACTACTATTTATTTGATTATAATGAAATTCAATTTTAAAAACGATGATTTGTTAAGTACGTTTTTTAAGAAAGGTATTTACGATGATTAATAACAATTAAAATTTAATCACCTAAGTTGACACTAAGTAATAGCCATTTATTTTAAGCCATCGGGATCAAGTTAGTTACAGTTTAGTTTATAGTTAACCTTTAACAGCAATCTGGGAAAATATCAATATTTTATTATTTAATTTATAGAATTTGATTAATGATACTCTAATTCACATTCAAATAACTGAATATATTGCAATATTTGATTCATTAGAAAAAGCAGTCAACTACAAGAGATAATTACATTTTAAAATGGTGTGTACTCGTTGATTTAAAAGTTGTGTCATATTTTTTTTTACTATATAAAGTAAATCGTTCAAGAAGATGAATATATGTTATTTTTTGAATATCGTATACTTCGATAGTATCTGAAATTAAATTATTTGTATTATACATTGATTGAATTCGAATTTATTTGGTAGCACTGATCTATGATCATAATTTATGATATCGAATGAATGTGCTTGATGGAATTTCAATATCAAAGTTGAATTATTGAAACCTTGTACGATTCCACATGTTTTTTGCCTTTCGGAATCTTCAGGTTCTTTATAACGCATATGCATCAGCAACAAAACATAGGGAATTGTACAAAGTTTCAACATTTTCAATTTAAACTAGATATAATCAGATTAAAATTGCAAAAAAAGTCTTTATATTAAAACTCCACTAAGCACCTTTAGTCGATAACATTAATTAAAGAATTAATTGTTGAGAAAACATTAATTAAATATAAATATTAAAATATTATTCAGAGGTTCTTTGGCTTTGGCACTTCGTCAGAAATATTATTGATGTTTACAACCAAGGAATAAAAATTTTAGTCGTTAGTTTTATTTAACGTGCTTATTATGAGACAACCTGATATTATATTATCACGGATTCCTTATCTACCCGACAATCGTCTTCCTCCTTTCCATGACTTGCCAACGCCCATAAGTTTCACCGGTTACAGTTTATGAACTGTATCCCAAATTTGTTTAGGATATCATAATATTGCTCTATTGAAAAAGGCAGGCAGAGTTAAAGTTCTGTAGAGAATTTTTAGTACAAAGCCAATTTTTACAACTATCTATTTCTTATGAGGGTGTAAGCAGAAATAACTATCAACTATTAACCTAATAATTTTGTATAACTAAAATACCTTGCTATTTTTTCACTGTGTTGTAATGAAGCTCTAACTAGTATATTCCAATTCAATCAACCATTTTTTACATTACAATCTATAGTTGAAAACCTTTTGAATTCTTTCGTTTCTGCCTAGCCTGATAATGTAACTACACCCAGTCCTTTTTTTACGCGATACATTGGTTCCAGAAAAAGGCGCGTAAAAAAATCACAACTTTCATATAATTTGATAAATTGGTTCCAAAAATTAAAATATCGCGTAAGAAAGTACCAGAAACGTATGAAAAAACAAAATTTGCTCTTATATTTTCATCTAATGAGACTATAGAATTTTTTTTTTCACTTCTATTAATTATTCGCTGCTGTCACTCTCGGTTGCGAAATGTAATCGTTTGCGATTTTTTGAACGAAAGTATTGAATTTTGCATAAATCTAGTTTAATTTTTGTAAACAAAATTAAGTTTTAAAAATACACATATTTCTTTTATTTAAAAACATAATGAAAAGGAACATACCTCGCATCATATATAAATTTCTTCAAATTTGGGGAAACAAATTTGGGGAAAAAATCGCGTAAAAACACCTAACCGTACCGTCCAAAAAATCGCTTATAATAAATTATAATAAAGTGGGTGTAGATATATTTTTGAAACATAACTGATATTAGTTAATAAAAAATGTTTGATAGCATTTACGTTTTGCAGACTATGATTTCCCCCGCACCAAGCAAATCAATCGCCGATGCTATACATTTATTATAAACCTTCTGACCTCTTACCTTTATAATGCTCAACACAATTGACATACAATAGAAATTCACCATTTCTTAAACTAAAATAACGTACAAGCTTCAATGTCTTTACTTATAATGGTGCTGGTGACACATTTGAATTTTAATATAACAATTATTCAATGGTGAATATTGGCACAATGAAACATATATATATTTTAACTGTTTACATAAAATTTGATGTAAGTTTTCGTTTCGATATGACGAGTATTATAAAATGTTTATTTTATTGAAACACGACTTCAGGTTTACGCTTCAAACAAATAATTGTTTGATTTGCTTAAACAATTAATTTATTATTAATTTTCATTTTTTTGTCATACAAAGAATGGGTCTCAAAGCTCAGTCGTGCGAACAGTAGAAACCTTATTGTCTCGTGCTATATCAAGACCTAATATTGGCTTTTATTGAAAAGAACTTAATCAAATAAAATCCTAGCACGAAAGAATGAAGCATGACAACGCAAAGTTAATAACTTGGGAGCCATGTTTATAAAACTTCATCGAGGTATTGTTCAACGAGTTGATAAGCATTCGTTCAGTTAATTTTATTATCAATTCATTTATAAGAAACTCTGTGGAAATGTGAAGCATGCATTTATTCTACTCAATGCAATATCGCTGGCCCCTTTGCTGAAAATATGCAAGCGTTTTGGTAATTTTACGTGGCAATGCTCAATTTCACTCGGTTGTCATATTGACATTACAGATCGGTTTATTAACATGTCGAATTTCGGAGCCGTATTTTCACGCGATAAAAATATCAAACGTCTGAGTCCCGGATCAGTTTTTGGCGTTATATACCAGTCGTTAAAAAAACAGACAAATCAGTGGCATCAATCGTTGTATTTGACAGAGGAATTATAAGTTTTCTTACAGTCAATACTTCAATCATTTCAAAACAGCCACCCAATTAGTGTTATCGTCTATGATGGAATTTACATGATTTTAAAATAACATAGCAACAACATTCTCTCTTCTGGAGACGACATAAAAGTGGCACCAGGTCCACTCAGAGCAAGAGTTTTGCAAGATCTATAAAACAATTTGTCCGAGGATGTGGCAAAACATATTTTGATTCCTATGCTGGCAATATAAAAAAATAACTCCTGTAAAACATACAAAGTGTTTGTAAAATGAAACATAAGTACATATGTAATCATTGAAGTGTGGCTCTTTACAAGGAGAAATTTCGACAATTTTAACACTTCAAAGCTAATTTCAATAATGTTTTAAAACATTTAGAAAGTTGCATTTGATTTTATACAATATTACAACAGTTGTAACACTTTTATTATACACATAAGAAATACGCCATTTGTTTGAAAATGGGCCGGGCACAGGGCTCGATTTGCCTTTTTTTACAGGAATAATAGTGTTAACCGCGTTAAAGTTTAGGACTTACATGAAGTAGTTTAAAGGAATATTCTTTCAAATTTAAATTAATGAATCTTAGAACATTTCCGGATGTTTTGTCATTTCGACCCATTAATAACCTTTCATCAAAACCTCATTAGCTGTATGCATTGTTACCATTATATTCGAATCAAAAGCTTTGTTATTTATGTGGTTTCAAATACATATTAGGTTCTTATATTCCCTAAGTAATTCCACTTGTATATAACCGGTGGAAATCATTTATTATGTGTGAATTCCATTGTATCCGTGTGATAGAATTCCGGAAGATGCCGAAAGGAAAAATTATATACAAAATTTCAAAAATTCAAATAAGATTACGGTGAAAAAATAGCAAGGTATTTTAGTTCTACAAAATTTATAAATTATATAGTAGATAGCTATTTCCGCTAAAGCCCTCATCAGAACTATAGTCAACTACGCTTAAAAGATAGTTCTAAAGAGGGCGTTAGTGGAAATAGCTATCAACTATAGACTTTATAATTTTTTTAGATCTTAAATACATTGCTATTTTTTCACCCCTTGATAATGGAGTCTCATCAATTAAATGTCATTTCAATCAACAAATTAAAATTTGATATTAAATTTTCATCAAGTATTTTTATCTCAGTCGGTGTCGTAAATTATATAAATTTTTTCTTTCTTTAACGGTTTACTTAATTTTTTTCATACTTCATTCATAATTAAAATGCTTTCATTCGTAATTTAGAATGGTAATGAAAAGTAAATCACGGCTTGACTAATTGCACACCCTCGTTTCGCCTTAGAATGTCTGAAGATGCCGAAAAACGAAACGCGGGTCGTGAGTGACAAAACATGTGGAATTGTAGAAAGTTGTAACAATTTACACATATTTTCATGTTATTTGTTTAATGTTGAATCATTCCCAACGACATCACTTAATGATTCGGCGGTTCGAATTTTAAATTAAAAATGTCATAGTTTGTCTAAGTTTGAAGATTCTTCACAGAGTAACGAAGCACGTGTTACATTTAGTAACACACTAAATGGAGTAGCAAAGTAACCAATTTTACACTAGAAGTGATATTTGGGACTCCTGTGGTTTTTTCTCTCTCTTAGAATTACGTAATGTCTGATTTCGTAAAGTCGGTTGTCATAAACACGAAGAAGGGAAAACAAATGAACAAAAAGCGTGGTAGTCCCCTTTTTCGTGAAATAATAATAATAATAATTCATAAAGTGGGCGTGTCGCGCTCCGGCAAACGACCGACAAAATATTGTTTCGCTTCAATATTGAAGAGGCCAACCTCCATTTTATGTGAAAAACTTGCGTTAACAAATAATAATGTAAACGTGGGCGCTGCACGAAATATCGACTTTTGAAGTTCATATTTTTCAAGGCCTCAAGTGTGTATCCGTGGTGGTATTTGTCGTCATTGTGTGCGTATATTTATTTCTGAATTATTTTTAATTTAACGCTTACGAATTTAAAAACTCTGAAATATCGACTCGAACTTCGTCAAACATTTATCGACTGCTTGAATTAATCTTGATTATAATTTTTGAACGATTAAAATATAATTTATGATATCGACTGAAGGTGCTTGATGGAATTTCAATATCAAATTTGAATCGTTAAAATTTTATACGATTCCACATGTTTTATCACAAACGACCTGGATACCGCCTTTCGGCATCTTCAGGCATTCTGTCGCAAGGATGCAACAGAACTGAAGCAAAACACAGCTTTGTCTACGTACCAAAAGTAGAAAACACAGACTCCAAGTCAAGAAGTAAATGGCAGCTAAAACAAATGTAAAAATATTGATCTAATATTAATTAATACAATTGCCTGAGATAAGTTTCATTACAATAAACACTCACTTTTATGGTGTAAACTGACACTTCTTGATGGAAAGGCATGATATTTTAAATAATAAAAATACAATTTTTTTATTTTCTATAAACTGTTTCTTAGTTCTTGAACTCATGGTTTTGGATAACTGCTACCTTTAACTCAAAAATTGACTCATTAACAATAAAAACTGTCAATGAGTCGTTCTTGAAAGGATTTTACAACAAAAAATAAACAATTGTCATGTGGAATCGTACGAAGTGTTAACAATTCAAATTTGATATTGAAATTTCATCAACCACCTTCAGTCGATATCTTAAATTATTTCACAGTCATCTATCTATATATATTTTGAGTTGAATGCTAAAAACTTATTTATTTATGCACTTTGATATATAAAAATTTAATATAATACAATTTGGTTTTTCAATTTAATTGATGGCACGAAACCTCTCATGCAAATTTAAACGTTTTGTGATGCTTATCGTCTTTGACATTTTTTAGCGTGTATAAGTTTGCGTACTAGCTCTTACTAGCTAGTAGATATATTGCTGTATTAATCATTTTTTTTTCTTTCACACAAAAACTAGTTCAATGTTTCGACTAAAATAACACGAACTTTACGAGTGAAACCTTTATAAGCAATTCTCATTATTTGAGCTAAAAAATCATTTATTTTATATTTTAGATGAAAATTTGATTGAAACTGTTCCGCATTTAAAGAAAAAAAATAGTAACAATTTAATTCGAATAAATTTAAAATAATAATCAAAGTTAATGGTATCGACTGTCTGTGCTTGATAGAATTTTATTATTGTTTGTTGAAAATTTGTACGACTCCACATGTTTTGTCAATGATGACTCGTCAGTTCTATTGTATACGTGTGATAGAATGACTGAAAATGCCGAACGGCAAAACTCGGTGCTCGGTGGGAATGCTCCAACAATTCAATCTTTTTCGGATATTGACTGAATGTGCTTAATGGAATTTCAATATCAAATTAGAATTGTTGAAACATTGTGTCGTTTCTACATGTTTTATAACTAAAGACTCAGGTGTCACCTTTCGGCATCTTCATGCATTACATCACACGAATGCAACAGAACTGACAAGTTTGTCAATGATTCTTCTTGTATATAACCGATGCAAACTGTTAATGTGTGTCAATTACGTTGCATCTGGAACCCGAGTCGTTATTGACAAAACATATGTTTCAACAATCCATGCCTTAAAAAATTAATAATAAAATATACTCTAAAAGAGTTAAATTTTGTGTGTATTTTGAAAATATATTCTATTATGTATCCTTTTATACTTTTTTGTTTTTTTTTCTCTAGATTGCTTTTCTTTTTTGTCTGTTTTGTTTTTACTGTGGACAAAATTTACCGAAAATGAAATAAGTCTTTTGCATATATTTTTATAATACTCATTCATTTTCAAAGGAAAATTCATTCGAATTGAGCCTTTTTCAATTGAATATTACGTATAAAATAAAATCAAAATCGATCCTCGCATGTTTCACGACGGCCCAATTTCTCCTTTTCGAATATCGCAATAATGGCCGGCGCGAGTTTTCATTTCGAGGCTGTTGGGAGAATTTTATAATTTGCAAACAAAGGATTTAAGAGGGGCACAAAGATTGCGACGACATTTAAACCACATTGTCAGGGGACGGGTCCTTTGTCCTTTAGAATTTTGCGAAACAATCGAATCGTATTTACTTTAATTCCGCTTTTTTCATCTCTTCCCTTTCATTTCGCCTTGACAGCGTCCCATTATGATTATTCTAGATTTCGGAATACAAATGAAAGACTTAGGAATTTGACTCGTAAATATTAATTTCAATGCTTAGCTTCTATGTTATTAATTGATCTGCCTTTTACTTTGGCTTTAATGAATTTCCCGCGCTGTATTCTTTTAATGTGATATAAATACACTCACATACTGTTTATTATATCGACTAAGTGCTCTCGAAAGATTTTCAATATCAAATTTGAATTTTTAAGCTTCGTACAAATCCGCTTGTTTTCTTTTCACATATTCAGGCATTTTTTCATACAGATGCAACATAACTGACTCACAATAATGACAGTGAATAGTAATACAAGATATATAGTTTATGGCTATTTCGCCTTACGCCTTGTAGAACTAATATACAATACCATTTTAAATAATATGCTAAAATACAAAGGTTCTCGAAAGAACTTCAATGTCAAATTTGAATTTTTGAAACTTTGTCCGATTTCATATGTTTTGTCATTGACGACCCGGGTTTTGCCTTTCGGCATCTTCAGGCATTCGATCACAGGGACGCAAAAAAATACTCACGATTATCAGTTAGCATCGGCTATATGCCAAAGGAGTTAATCAAAGGAAAAACACAGACCCTGATTCTAAAATTACCCAAATTGTATTTTAATGATAGTTGATTTTAATTTGTGGTAAAATCTTTTGAAGCAAGTCTCGTTAATAGTGTTTAGTTATTATTATTCAATCAATATTATTAAATTAGTTGTTATTTGGATCTTAGCATTAAGGCCTGTGTTTTTCTTTTAATTAACTGCTATGGTATATAACCGATGCTAAATGTTAATTCTGTCAGTTCTGTTGCATCTACATGATAGAACGCCTGAAGATGCAGAAATTCAAAAGCCGGGCCGTTAACAATCAAAACTTGCGCATTATATGAGATAACATATTTTTGAAAAAAAAATCATCGTTCAAACTATGAACACTTCTACACGCTTTTTTCACTCATAACCCGGGTTTTGCGTTTCGGTCTTTGTGCGATACCGAATGCCCCAGATAGGCCATTTATTGAAACTCCTCATATAAAATATAATGACTGTAAGCCGTTTACTTTTTCTATTTTTTATGTATACTTTCCAACACATATTAAAAAAATCTTTTTTTTAATTTAGCGTTGATTTATAGAGTAAAAAATATTGTATAATTACCAAATATGCGAAATATATTTATACTTTTGTTGTATTTGCATCCCATCTTTTTTTTATGTTGAATAATCTCAACGATAGTCAAAAAGATCATCAATATTGATTTATAGAAACCTTCACATCAAACTATTAACGATAACTTAAATTTAGAGACCTGTTATCTACGTGCTAATGATTTTTTATTCATGGCTTATTATGATCTTGGCGCATAAAGTGGTTATTCGCCAAGTCTTGAATTTACTATTTTGAAATCATAATATTTTTAGAGTCAAAACACTTGGTTTTTTAACACTTATATAATGGAGTCCAGTAAAAAAAACCCCCAATGGAATTAATGAATATATTATGTAATCCGCTTCAAATTTTCTGTATAAATATTACATCTAAAATTACAAGTCTCGTTTCTCGAGTCAGTATGCCTCAAACAAATACGATACGCACTCCTTCGCACCGTCTTGTCCTACACCCTTAATTGATGACTTTGCACTTGCCTTCAGTTTATCATTTCTCAGGAAAACGAATGCTTCGCAGGAGGCTTAGTTAGAACTCAAGAGGGGGTGAAATTAAAGGTACACTCGGAATAATTAATGTCAAATTAAATAAACGACCGCTAACGAACACCGCAACAGACCTCCCCCTCGCATTCACTTTCAAAATATTCTCCCTTCATTATTATTCAAACATATTTTATTTCGTAATTATATCGAACAAAAAGCAACGCTTAAACAAATTAGGAAAAAAATGTATCCATTTCATTGAGCTGGAAATTATTTAAGCATGAAATATGTTTGTCTACGCTCTTTTTTTTCAACCAGCCATTCCAGTCCAGTATTGGACAATACAAAAACAATAAATTAAAAATGTTTAAAATACGCGTGTAAAAATTAATCACAATTATTTTTAAAAATCAATATTGACAGCGGTTATCAATTCATGTACTAGCTAACGAGGTTCTGATCACTTTTTAAAACTCTTTTTTCATTGTACCCTGAATAAAATACATTTTTTTTTAATTATCATACATTATAGTAATTCTGATGAAAGAGTATATTGGAAATAACTTTCGAGTATATGAAATAATACTAAATACATTTATCTTGTTTCCTCGGCTCAAATTGGGTGAAAGTATTCGTGTAGCTTTTTTTAGTTGTGAGCTTTCTACTATAATTATAAATCTACTGATTCAAATCAAAAAATATTTTTGACAGCGTTAAAAAGACAGTTTATCAATATGTTTTTTCTATGAGAGCCATAATATAGCAATATATTCCAAGTTTTCTTGTATCAGTATCAAATGTTTCTTACGTAACTTCAGGCATCTTATATAGTGGATTGTACAATATAAAGCTTAAATTCAAGCTGACTTGCTGACTGCACTGAAACGTAGTGATCAGAAGGACAATTGGACATATTAAATTCGTTATGACAAAGTATACATTTTTTCGATTAGATCAGTTATAATTTTTGACGGAATCACAAGAATATATCATTTGATTATTTCATATTAAATGTACGCTGTTATTACTTTACCAATTGCACGATTTAAAAGAATAATTAACACCACTTGAAAACACGTTGCCAATACTCCAATCCTTTTAAATTCACGGTATTTTTTGTTTAAATCTTAAATAATTTTATTATAAGAATTTGATTTTCAAGTCTGAATTTAGTGGGAGTGTGATATTGTCTCACAAAAAATTGTTTTATCTGATAAGCAAAATTCTATTATCCTAATTACTGTCATTCGAACAATTGTATAATACATTTTAATATGTCGCCCTACGTATTTTTTATTTATTCGGTTTGCGCAACTTATAAGTCGATTGTAAACTTACTTATTATTTTACTGCATAATTATTTATTTGATATAATGCTAAAAAATAAACCATGTGAATATTTAATCGATTTAAAATTATTGAATCTGTATTAACTTGGTAGAAATCCGTAATAATACTCCAATAACGAAATATTTACGTGTACTTTTATTTTTATAAATCATTCTTGACAGCTATTTCAGCTTTCGCCTATGTCTAAATTGTAATTTAACTAAAACTTAGCCTAAATTTTTATATACTGTTTAAGATGATTTTTAATTCATTGATTGAATTGACTTTTGCTTGGTAAAACTCTATTATAACACCGTAACATTTTTTTTACTTTAATCGTAAAAATTAATGCTTTCAAATATTGATGTTCGTTTAATTATTACAATCACATGGGTGCAACAGAACGGCAAAGTCAGTCAAAATACCTGAAGACGCCGAAAGGTGAAACCCGGGTCGTCAGTGACAAAACATGCGGAATCGTGCAAAGTTGTAACAATTCAAATTCGATCATTACCTCTTGAAGTAACACGGTGAAAAAATAGCACTGTACATTAGTTTTAATTTTTTTTTTCACGTCATCGTCAGAACAAGTTCTGTTTTTTAGTTTTTCACCGTGTAGTAATGGAGTTCTACCAAGTAAATGCCAGTTCAATCAATACCTCTTGAAGTTTTTTGAAATTTTCTTTTGCTCTGTTCACACTAATTTTCGAATATTATTTTTCTTAGTATTTCTTTTTTGTCGCATTATTTAAGTACACCTAGGCCTCGTATAGCACGGTTTTACATAACACGGGTGTATAAATTGTGTACGGTAAATATAAACGGGTGTATACTCGGCAGTTGCAGCAAAGTAGCTACATGTTTCATATTAAAAACAATAAATGATGACGTGGAATTGGCCAATTAAAACAATTTTTTTATTGATAAAGATCCTATACCGGAAAAGAGTTCATAATTCAAGAGGGAATTACAAAATATTTTGGAACCTCTTGAGGAAATGCGTAAATATTAAACGCTAAAAGCAGACAATCGTTAATAAAAATTGAATTATAAGTGAAACCAATGATGAATGAATGGTATATTATGTTATTAAGGCTTCTTTCAATTAATATGTAAATGTATATTTGTTTATTTAAAAAAATAAAGTACATATTTATATAAGCTATCTTCGATTTTTTCTTTTTTTTTTTAACACAAACCTTAATTTTGTATGAACTTCAAACTTTGTATAACACTGATTTGTATTACACGAGGTTTTTGTGGAACCATATAACCGTGTTATACGAGACCCATGTGTATATATAAACGCTATAACATTTGTCCATTTCTTTTTTCAGGCTGTGTGATGTGGCTATGAAGCGGTGCTCACGGCAGTGACATGGGAGTAGAGGTATGGGGCTTGCGGTGCTCGGGCCTGTCCGCCTGTCCCCGGCTCGGCCGCCGCTGACCCTCCCGACACGCAAACTGCCCCCTCCGGTACTCTCGCTTTTGCCGCTACTGCTCTTGCTGCTACCGGTATTCACGCCGGGTAAGTTACACCCTTATTTAATTAAAAACAATATCTCCCTCTCCACGAATGAAAAATAACCATAAGCGATGACCAGTTAAAATACGTGTGGCTAATTGTTTTGAATTAAAAAACAAAAACTAACCAATCCCAACGTAGGCAATAAAAACAGAACAAATATTGAATGAGCAACCATTACTATTTCAAATATTTTTTTCATTTTTAAACGGTTCTTTGCGATTCAATCCCTTGTGGCTATTTTAAATTGGACCTGTGTTTGTGTTCAATATTAAACATCATTAAATACACTTTCATATCAATTTAATAATATATGTATATAATGATGGCTTACTTGAGATCAATAAATTTTCCTTGCTTACATATAAAATAACGTCCAAAAAATCTTTTTTTGAGCCTTATTTTGTTTCCTATATTTTATCTACAACACTGAATGAAATCCATAATAAAAATTTATGTTTCAAATCTTACTTTATAACACATTTTAGAAAAGCTGGGTTCTATTAATTAAATGCCCATTTAGTCAATTTTATACCTTTATTTATTTGTGTAGCCGCCATATGTCATACTTTCGATCACTGCACTGTGTCTTTAATATCGCTTTCATTTTTTTTCCAACATATGACTATATATCGTTTTTCCCATTATAACATTCCGTAGACTTGAAGTCGCTTGATATCAATCAACTCATTTATATTTTATTTATAAAAGATAAGTTATTCTTGAAGACCTAAAAACTTTAAATAAAGTTTAAGCTTTCAGTGATACATTCGTGTAGTTTTAAGGTGTTGTTTTAATTTTTAGCTGCTTTCTACCCAAGATTAGTAAAAAGAAAATAAATTGCTTTCTATAAAAATTTCAATGTAGATTTAGTATGAAAATTATTGTTATATATATATATATATTTATGTATATATATATACCAAGCTTCTATCATGTACGAAAAACTCAATTTCAAAGCTTAATTTAATCTTCATTTTATATTTCCTCTTTATTTTTTTGAGAAACACAAGTAGATTGCAGTAAAAATCAAACGTAACAGTTTTTGTTTGTCATTGGGTAATTGAATAATGAATTACTATACGGCAAGTTCAATTGTGAGTGGAAGCTTTGGCTGTGAATTTTGAGTGTTTTATTCATTCTCTCTGACTTGCACCTAATACCATAATAGTATCCAAAATTATTCCGAAATGAAACGACAAAGTTTTAAGCGTCAACAAGTTGCTGCAGTTGCACCAGATGAATGAGATTGGTTTAGAACTTTGTCGGCTGGAGCTTTAAGCTTTCGCATAATAATAATTATTTTGAAAGCTCAGAGACTGTAACAAAGTGTGAGTGGTACAGAGGGAGAAAACCGAAGCGAATGGTGGTTACTGATATATCGATATCCTATTATACGCTAGTTACGGCTTTACTGCAGTTCGTGGTATAAGGCTGCCACAGAATTAACCCTTAACGTATCGGTTTCCAGGGGATATAACAAGACCTGATTATCAAAGGGCCTGTGTTACATTGTAATTTCAATACATTTTCAGTCGATGCTTAAATTCATTGGCGTTACCTGCAAACTACTTTTTTAATTTAAAAAAAACACTCAATTGTTGAAATTTATAAAGAAAATTGTGCACTTCAAAAAGAAAATATTGTTATCAGGTTTTTAAAAATTTAATTTTTATCAAAAATAATTCTGGATACTTTAGTTCAACTGTCATTTCTTGATGAAAAGCAACATTATTTTAAATTATAAGCACACATTTTTAATACTCATTTCCACAATATATAATATTTTATGGTCAGGACCAGTTCCATTCATCGCGAGCATTATCAACTGACAATTTACAAGTCTATTTATACAAAAAAAAATGAGTTAAAGATAGCAGGTATACAAAACCATTTTTGCTGTCATCAAATGCTTTGTGCAATTCCAAAATCAAATTTGAATCGTTAAAACTCTGTACACGTCAACTTTAGTTTCCATAATATTATTGTTTTTTAATTTGAATGACACTTTAATCGAATAAGTAGTTGTTAAAAGTATTTCCGATATATGTTTAGCTCAAAATTCTTGAGTATATATTTCTTCTGTCAATTAATTTTGTATACGGGTGATTCTCAAATCAAAGCCTGAATACACCGAAAAAGGAAACACCATTAGCGAGAGACAATATATGTGGACCTGAACACAGTTTAAACTATTTTAAATATTTTTTAAAATAATGAAAACGCTTTTTTAGCACTTAGTACAAAAGCACTAAAATATGTTTTTCTTATTAAAAATATCATGTCTTTCCATCAAGAAGTGACAGTTAAGACATTAAAAGTAATTTAATACCATGTTCACAATTGTAACATAGTTCAGTGAGACGACAACCTTATAAGTTAAATTCCTATATTACGTCACCTTATGTATAATACCTACCGTTACCTGCTGATTTAAAATTAGTCTAAAATTGCCCAATTGCATTTTAATGATAGTTGATTACTATTTGTTGTTGAATTGTTTCATAAAAGACTCATTGACAGTGTTAAATGTTGATAAAGCTTTTCACAGACAATTGAGTTTCATCATTATTAAATGGATATTATTTAAATTTATTTCAGTCGTTTATTTGGATCATTTCCTTAGGGACTGTGTTTTTCATTTGTAATTAACTCCTTTGGTATTATATATAACCCATGCTAACTGTTTATTGTGTGTTAGGTATATTGCATCCATGTGATAGAATGTCTGAAGATTCCGGGTTGTTAATGTCTCATACAAAGTTTCAACAATTCAAATTTAAACAACATGGTATATTGAACTATATGTCGTGTAAAATTTTCAGATCAAGGCCTTTATTTCCCCATTCATGTAGTGGTAATGCATTCTTAAATATTAATCTACTTGAATAATCTTAACGTAGCAGAGAGGCAGAAAAACCTGGGAAAATTGTTACGCGCAGGGGCCGCCCTGATTATGTGCCGTGGAAAATCCGCTCGTAAAATCATCGCCCTAATGCCTTGCGTTCGTCTTAAGTTCGGCGTCGTAACTGTTTACAAACAATATATTGAATATTTTATAGTCGTTTGAACTCTGCGAACGACATCGTAAAAGGTTATATTTTCTTCGTTCGTTGCTCGCTTCATATTATTTTATAGTGCCCCTGCACGGTGGAGTTCGGCTTAATGAAACATAATTCTCGCAACGCTATAATTATATCCATGCCTTTGTATAGCGCGATTTATGGGTGCAATCTTTTCGGCAGTGCTTACGCGATGATTATAAAATCTGGATTCCATTTTTAACCGGAATATTATGTGCAGTTAAATATTTTAACGGCTTGTTATGATTTTTGTATTTTTTCATTAGTAATTACGAGCTGCAACATTTTAATTATTTTATACATCACATTCCCGGAAGAAAAGTTACACAACTCAAAAGTTACAGTTTTAATGTTTGAAAAATTTTAACAAATCGTTTCAGTGGAATAAATGCGAAACAAAAATCACGATGTATTATATAACGGAACGGATTAAACTAACATCTGGTTTATTGCTTTAATGTACAAACTTCCCAAAAACTGTCTCAATGCAAACTGTGACACTATTCACGATAACAGCAACGCCAAATCGTCACATAGTCAAAGTGTCAGCTTAGTTTTCTAACGCTTTGACAAATTAAAAAAATCTAATTTTGTTTGCTTTTGTTAACTTTATTCTTAATTGTCCATAAATTTAATGTTTTAATTTTAATTTTACTTTCATATTAAATCTTTATGTGACGTCTTTTTTTGATACTTCCCGCTTAAATAAGAGGCGGCGACAAAAAAAAATGCTCAAAACATTTACCTCACAAGGTGACAGAATGTTCATTCGAAATGATTACTGTGTCCAATTGGCTCAAAAATTGCGTGTCACCTCTGACCGTTTTTCATACTTTGTTAGGTGTCACGGACAAAAGTTTTCAATAATGGTATAATATACAATAATTCACTATCATCGGATTCGACGTCTTACATTAACACATTGATGTAATATGAATATTATTTTAACACGTATTTTTCAAGAATGGGGTGGGTTTCCCCGAAAAAAGCTTATAATTCTAAGGGTTCTATGAGGCGACAATGTTCCAAGACTGCTAGTGCCATAATTGTGTTTGTATTATTGAGTTGTCAATTCAGCAATGATGATGCTGCTTCTTTTGTTTCAGTGGAGTGTTTTCAAGATGCCGTGCACATCACCGCCATCCTCGGCGAGAGTGTTGTGTTCAACTGTCACGTGGAGTTCCCCGGTGATCACCCCGTCCCCTACGTGCTGCAGTGGGAGAAGAAGGTAGGCGACACGGTACGCAAAACGACGCCAAACCTTCACACTTAAGCCTGTTACCGTCTAGCTGCCTTAATTTTTTTGCCCCCCTTCTTTCTGTTTAGCGGGGCGGAGACCCGGCGATGCGGCCAGGGGAATGAGCCCACAACGAAGCGACGTCAGTGTAATGTATCAAGGGGGCCGTCGGTTTACACTAAATATACTAGTATCAAACATGCCAAGATTATCACGTAACGTCAACATCACGTAACTTGACCGCTTTGTGCGTTGATCAAGTATTAAACATTTTTTCTGATAGTAAAATTATCGAGATTGATCGACTTTTTATCGTTATTTAAACATTTGAGCTTTTAGACATGAAGTATAAGTTTTAATTTTTACATATTTAAACTTCCTTTCTTTCCTCATAATCACTTTTACTTACTTCAATTAATCAACTCTAACCGAAAAGATACAAATATACTATAATAACAAATATGCTATACGTCTCAAAAAAATAGCCGTTGCAGTTCTCCGGTCATATTTCATTATTCGTAATGTCTTAAAACATTTTATTCGTTAACGATTTATAAATGAAAAAACAAAATCCCAAGCGTACAGTTTGTTTTAACTGCCATACAAAATAATATTCGCGTTATATTTGAATTTAAAATGGGTTTCGGAAACATTATATTGTTTTTGAATAAGTGTAATTAAAATTTTTCTCTAATCATTTTGGCATATTTCGATACTAAAATATTTGTATACAATGTATCGCTGTATATCGACGGTAGTTGCATGAAAGGTTTCTATGATGAACAAAAGCTTTCATATTAAATCTGCTATGATAAAAGAACACTCAATTTTAAGCTTCATTCTTACTCAGCTCAAGTTAAGACTGAATTAATTTTTACAACCACGTTCTTCTGAATATTTACGTAATACGAAATGAGTATAGACTCAATTATATAAAAACCATTTTTAGATTTATTCCTCAATGTATCACGGACTAAAATTGAAAACTGAAATAATCATTAAAACCTTTATGCAAAGAAATGAGTTTATTTAGATTTTAAACTCATTTCATATCGACCATCTGTAAAACATCTTGTATCGATACTAATCAAGATGAAAACTTCTATAATATTTTTTGATACATCTAAATCTTTCAATTTACATTAATAAGGCTTGTTAAATATTTGCTATAATATAAAACCAAGTTAAAGAATCGCTGTATATCATTTTATATCTAGATACTAAAAGACCTAATTGAAAGACATAGCATTAAAATATTCGTAGCAAAATTGCAAGAATGAGATCATTTAATTGTTGTTTATTTTTTTGATAATATAATATATTATGTTGACATGCTTTAATTTAACTAGAGTTTGTATTTTACAATATGGTATGCTTCGATACTGTTTTCATTTAGAGGACATTACTTAAATCAATCTAGATAATTAAGTTAACGCATATACAGCCAGTCAGTTCTTATTGATACGAGATAAGCTTTACTAAAGCGATCGGGCCAGTTTGGTTTTCCGGTCGTTAGGCTCATATCACATTTAGATTATTTATTTGATAATTGAGATCTTGGAGCTTTTTCTCCTGAACACAAACAATATCTAGTATTTTTTAAACATTTGAAGCATCGTTTGCTGGAATATTAAATATTTTCTTTTGTATTATTATATTGCTATGTTAAATAAAGATTGGTTCACTTGTTATTCTAAAGAACTTTTTGCAGTAAAATGTTGTGCTGTTTGTCTGTGATTCCGTACGTTGGTAATAGTGTCTATCAGATTTAGAAACGTTCCTTTTGCGATTATTTACTTTTTTGTTATGCTGACAGAGCAATTTCAATCATAATTCTTGAAGAATGAAATGCAGTTGATCGTAAAATATAAAAAAATCGATGCTGAAAATTAGATGGATCAATAAAATATACAGTCGTTTTACGCAGAGCTGTAAACTGTTTCAGCGGAAAGTTGAACGACAGTGAAATATATTGGTATTATATATATATATTGTTATATTAATATTATACTTAGTATCATTGATTAATTATTTATTAGGTACCTAAATGTTGAATGCATTATTTTTTCACCACAGCGAAACGGCCGATCACTACGTGCCTTTAAAGAGAGCACCAGACCTCACTCATGAAAATTATTACGCATGTGTGATATTTACAATATTTACGAAAAATTAGTGGAGGGAAATATTTATTATGTAATTACGGAAGCATTTTTTTTTCAATTTTGATAAATAACTTTTAAAATGCCGGATGCGTATATGAACCCAATGTTTGCACGACTGCACAAACCAAAGACATACATACATGTATTGTAATTCGCAAACAAGAAAAACAAGTTTTTATGATGATAGACTTAAATTCAAATATTAGCATTACATTTTTACTAACTGCTTTTTTATATGAAAAATATGTTTAGCTTGTCAAAAAATTTCGGATAACAAAGAAATTTAAAAACATAATTATTATTAATCATGAAATAAGTCTATCAGAAGATACAATAATTTTCCATAACTTTGTAGTATGTTTTAGTATTTTCGATAGTTTCTTAGTATTATAAATAATAAAACATATTTTTAATACTTATTTTCATAATGTATTAACTGATTCAGCTAGCCGGTTTCGTTCATCGCGAGCATTATCATTTGATAATGTTCAGCTAATAATGCTCGCAGTGAACGAAATAGACCCTAAAATGTGTTTTCATTACTTGAAATATCATGATTTTCCATCAAGAAGTGACCGTTAACACCTTAAAAGTATTTGCATACCGTTGCGATAAAATAATTTTTTTACATTGTCTGTGACTGAGCATAAAAATATTCTTAAATATTATTCAATTTAAAACTAGGACAGAAGAAAAATGCTCGAAGTTAACGATACATAATCAAAATATATTTTTGTGAACGCTGAAGTATTGCGGGAAAATATATTTAATAAGTCCATCACTAATTTTTCGTACTTATTCCAATAACGACGATAACTATCCCGTTCTCCCATCCACGCCAGGTTAATCAAGTGCCAACATACACCCCATAATCTGTGACGTCACGTTTGTCAATAACAATAACTACGGAATGCTAATCTCGTTTTGTCTCGCTGAAGCAATGGAATCGTTACTATTGTTCCGAAACGCGCCGGTTATCTTTTATGACTAATCGTGTCTCTCGTTGCGCAGTTTATTGGCCATTTTATGGCTAACGTGAGATCGCCGGCTCGGAAAGAAATAATGAGCGATTTCTTTTCCCATCCGCGCGTCGAGCGCTCGGCATTCGAAAGGTTAATACAGTTACTATCGCGCTAGACAAAATTAGCGTTTGTATTCTTGTATTAAAAAAGCACTCGATTACCAATTGTGTGGAAGAAAGCTTCGTTGATTTGGCATAAACAAATCACATTCCAATACGCGGGACTTTTATGAACGTATTTTACTAGTGTTGTCAAACTGTACGTATAAATCAGTCATATTTTTTATGAATACAAAGTTTTTATAACTTGTGATATCGACTGTAAAGGAAACCAAAATCTACGTGTCAAATTTGAATAGTTAAAGCTTTGTACAATTCCACAATTTTTGTCACGAACGACCCGTGGAACGAAGTGGATCAGAAAAATTCTCATCATAGTGCGGATGAAAAAAAAACTACGAGTTTAATTCTTATCTTTTAAATAAAGAAAGTGACACGTAAAAAGGGACGCTATAAACATTGCGCCCCTGTTGCATCCGTGCGATAGAATGCCTGAAGATGCCGAAAGGTGAATCTCGGATCGTTAGTGACAAAACATGTGGAATTGTACAAAGTTTTTACTTATCAAATTTGACACTTTGAGATTTTAGTTTCCTTTATACTTTTTTTTATAGATACAAACTGGAATTGTTATTATATTTGTTATTCAATATTCATTCTGATTTCAGTTCACCATAAATATTTCCCTAGAATGTATGATTCCAAAGATCTCATTTGTTTTTATAAATACATAATAATTTATTGCTGACGTTATAACAAATGAGATTTTCGTTTCTTACTTATTGACAAACTGTTTTGGCGATATTGTTTTCGTTTTATTTTTCAAATCGGGTTTATCCACACACTCAATCATTCATTTAAACAATAATGTAATATTTTATACAAACAGATTACAGATGAAAACTACACGAAGCACCAATTTTCTTGTATATAATCATTGACTCATGAAAGTATCCTATATTTCATGTTAAGCACTTTCGATTCAGCTTTTTTATCACTAATTTTTGGATTCAATTATTTTTTGATAGTCTTTATTACACCTTTCAATTATCTAGTGGCTCTCGATTCTTAAATACAACGTTTAAGCAATATTATTTTACTTTGACTTTATAATTTCGGATTGTCTCTAAAATCACAAATAAACTATGTAGATTTGTTTTGAAATCATTAGTCAGAAAGTCAATGATGCTTGATTAAAACATTGTGTATTTTGGTAAAAAAGTAAGTAAAAGTTTTTCTTCGCTCATACAATCCTGACTGTTAAACTTTTGAAACAGTATTTAAGTAATCACAAAAATAAGCACTTTATCAAGAACGTTTATTAAAGTTTAGCTCTTTAAATATTGTTTTGATCGGTAAAAATTACATACAATTGTCGTGAATTTTATGAAAAATACTGTTAGTAAAGAACTATCAAAACATTTTTAAAAGACTTCATTATTTACTCTCAATAACTTAGTAAAAACAGATTATTTTTAATGTTTCTATTTTATAACGAACTTCACCTTTTCATATTTAAAATCTGATATATCTAGATATTACTTTTTAGAATCAATTATAGTATATAACTTTGTAAACATTGTGATTATAGTTTTTAAATATACAAAATCTATGTTACACGAAAATATTTTTTCTTAATTTTTGGTTGATTTAGGTATTGGGAACCACTAGATTTAAATTATACTTTTTGAACCATTCCTGCCTAATGATTTTCTTCCGTTCACAAATGTTCGAAGGCACAAAATTGTCCGTGCAGCGGTCGTCTGTCTGTTACTCTCTTACTGTGGCATGCTTACGCCCAAGAGCTTTTAGCGTTAAGCTTTTTCGGCCCTTTGTCATTGGGGCTTAAAAAGCACCTTGAGCCAAAGCGCGGCTGTAATCGTAGTGTTCTTATGGCCAGCTAAATATCATTGAATGTTGACTTTAACAAGTAATGATTAATTTTGGTAATAAATAATACACAATTTTCACTAATATGTCCATAATTTTATTATATTATAATACAACACCAGACAATTATGAAATCAATATTTATAGCAGTATGTTGTTTTTATTAAGACATATTGAGATTTTTAATGTTTTTTCTAAGCACACCTACAATTGTGGACTTTTACCGTAAGCTTTATAAGAATTTTCTTTCAGAAGTTTCTATAGGAAATTTCAAGAAAAATAAAACAAAATTGTGTTCCATATCATGTTCCTTTTGCAGAAAACATTCAATGCGCTTTACTTTTCATGAACATTTGCATGGTATATGTCTGTATTGTGTTAGTATGTATTTTATTTATCTAAATTATATTAAAATAATGACTATTTTAGATGACTGTGATCCACTTAAACTTTAAAACCGGCCTTTGAGACGAATTTCAAATATATCTCAGCAACCTTTTAACATATTACTCTGCATAATGTACACTTTGATTTACAGAATGTATAATATGTGATTTCAAAATAGGTGCATCGTAGATGTTGATAAAATATTTTTGTCATTGTTATTACAACTTTTACATTTATTTTTTGATTATATTTGCATCTGAATAAAAAATATTGCATTATTTAATTAAACTGCTATGTATTTCATAGAGTCTATAGAAATATATAGATACTGCTTCGAAATTGTACAAAATTAATCAATAATATTAAATGCTGTAGTTTTATTTTAAGTTGTAAAGATCTGTGATCAATTTTACGGCTTGAATTGTTTGTTAACTTGTCGATGTTGACATTATTTGTAACGTGCACTTGTGAAATTTACATACAAGACCTTTTTTATTGACATTGATACAACAATTAAAACTGCACTCTTCTTATTTGCAATCTTTATTCCTTTCACAAAACTACTATCTATTAATTGCACTATTTCATTCACAAGACGTAACGATACAACACAACGAAAGCATGTCATAACGTCACAATCGTAACATGCAAATGGCATGAATTGTTTTCATACATTATACCAAGTATATTTGTGAATATGCGCGCATCAAAATTTTAGAAGCTTGGATCACAGATAGAACTTTAATAACCATTTTATATGCATGTTTTTATTGAATTAATACTGTCTTTTTCATTATTTTTATATTTAATCTTTATAGCATGACCTTATCTTATGCACAAAACATCTGTATTAAAAACATACACGATTAAAACGACATCAATAAAACAAAAGAATATATTTTCATCATTTTTTTTTACGACCGATAACTCGTTTGAAAAGAAGCTTGGTTAATAACTCTTTTTCAATTGTAATGCGATTGTTTATCGAAATATTTAAAGCCTTTCAAATCCTTTTCGTTGAAAAAATCTAAATTTCAGTCAAAATTAAAAATAACATAACACCTTTATTCCTGCTATAATTAATATAAAACTAATCACATTAAGATATCGAAGGTTATTCGTCTATAAATTGAACTAAGTCTTAATCACCATAAATAGACATACGAAAATATATTCTTTTGGATAAAATGGTAAAATATATGATTATATAAAATAAATTGTTATTTACAGCGTTGGGAGAAAAAATTTTGTTTTTTTAATTAAACAATGAGAGGAAATTTTTACAAAGCAATTCGGCAAATTAAAGCGTAATGAAAACTTAAAAAAACTACTTAGACTTTATCTGCAGTGCTATGTTTTGTAAAAAATTATCTCCTTGTTAAGATTCACTTATCCGATATAAGTAGTGTTTAGGATTTATTGTTTTTAATTATAAGTATTTATAAACGTATCCATAAATGTTGTGAATATTAATTATTGGCATGACTGTATGGTAACCAGGTTTGCCGGGGACGGTAATCCGATGTTAAATTTATAAAAGACGCCAGCGGAGATGTGCCGAGGCATGTGCGAAGCGACGTCACTTTTCAGCGCCGTTTGAAAGCTCATTTCTATGTGAATGAGACTAAGACGTTTGCAGTAGGGGTTCACAATGCAAAACCAATTGCAGACATTCGTTTTGTTCATTCATGAGACTTGCAATGTCTGTCTCAATTGAATTAGTGAAGCATAAATGAAACTTACTGCACGCTCGTTTTAAAAAATCCGACTCACTCAAATTATTTTCTGTACTGTAGACGATTCAAATAGCTTTATAAAAGACAATTTTATTTTAAAAAAATCAATTTAAAATGTCTGTTCTTGTATATTTGTCCCTTTAATCAAGTCTTCAAATGAACGCTGTAACAAGCAAAATATTTTATAAAATCATCACTTAAGAAAATATTTCATTGAAAATAAGTGTTTATATTTTGAATATATTCACAAACTTTCTTTTATTCATTTAGATAGTCGTGCATAGAAAAGTTAAATTTCTTATAACTATGCATTTTGATTAAGAAGCTTTTGATTAAATTTATTTAATATCACAAACACTTTAAAGTAATGTTGCATTTCAATAGTAAAATAAGTATTTATTAGTTATAATTTTCTTTCGTTAATATATAATATGTGAGTTTCTAAATGATTTGAATAAGATATAAGCTTTCAACAAATTCAAAATAAAATAACTGAGCTCTTCGCAAGCACTTCGCACACCTCTGCTGGCGATTTTTTTCCCAATTTTAAAATGCACAGTGACCGTCGGCCAGCAAATTGACTGTGAAGATTTGATCGTACCAGAAAATTGCCAATCACTTGCGCCTAGACACTTTTTATCTTATAAACTTTAAGTTGAATTCTTTTTATCGATTTTTTAGTGCAATATTGTTTTAAATATACCAAGCAACGTTGTCAGTTTAAAAGATTCGTAGGTTAAAAAGGCATTTAAATTGGGTTGTTAATTTATATATTAGATGTATACAAACTTGATTTTATGGTAACGATTGCAGTAAAAAATATATGATGTAAAAAAAAACATCTGTTAGAAGTCAGAACGTTTTTCCAGCAAAAAATGCAGTTAGCTTTGAAAAGCAAACGGTGATTTCCAGTGTGCTCGTGTTTAAATTGATTTATTTACGGCGGGATTACAGGCCGTATACTTCCGTTTCACATTAGTAAGGTATATCAATTAATCATCATTATTTACAGTCAGGCTATGTAAAAATTGCAAAATCGCGTGTCTGGTTACGGAAATGCTCGAGAAAAAGTTGATTGTTTTGCTGAGTCGTAATTATTAGCACATTTTCACCGAACATCTACCGAATTATTTGAGTAGCTTTTTTGTTATCTTCGATAATTATGATAATTTATCATTAGGATTTAGGTTCAATTCTCGGGAAATTAATGTGGAAATTATCTATACAGTGCAGAAAGGGATTAATTGTATACAGCTGACCGATCTCATTTGAATTGAATTGTTTTTTGTCTTATTCTCAATTTTATTGTGATTACGGCAGCAATATTTCAATTAATATGTATTTTTAATTATTATAAAAGAACCGAGAATAACGTATAGTTTTTTTAAAGGATACATATAATGAATAAAACATTTAACTCGAGTCATATACATTTTACGTGAAATATGTTTTCCCTAGCTATGTGAAACAAATCGTCATCAAGTCATCTATTAATTTTTTTAAAAATCCTACACTAATAATATATATATTTTTTCGTTGAAAATTAAAGCGATTAGATGAAAAAAAGGAGGGAAATTCGTTTACTTAGTAATTATTTTCTGACGTTGAGTATACATATCTAAGCGATATAGAAAATATAATGTTATATGTACAAATAATATTTTGTTATTGTCTATTGTTATTGTATATTTCGAAGATGTCGAATGATTAAAAATCGAAGACACAAAAACCATTAGACTAGTTCAATGAACTGACAATCTGATAAATTAAATTCCCATATTACGTGACCTGATGCTTAATTCCTATCGTTACCCACCAATTTTATATAAGTAGGTTTCTCTAAGTCTAAAATTACCCAATTGCGTTTCAATGATAGTCGATTACTATTTATTGTAGAATCCTGTTATCGAAGACTCGTTAAAAATATTTAGAGTAAGCAAAACTCATCATTATTAAATCAATAGTATGCAAAGTTATTTCAGTGTTTTGCTTGAATCCTAGTCTTAGAGTCTGTGTTTTTCTTTTGTAATTAACTCCTCTGGTATAAAACCAATGTTAACTATTTATTGTATGTCAGTTCTTTGCATCCCTGTGGTAGATTACCTGAAGTTGCCAAAAGGCGAAACCCAAGTCGTTAATGACAAAACATGTGGGATCGTAAAAAGGGTTGTCAATTCATGGTAAACATGCATATTTGCTAAATTTTATTGCTTTTAAAATAATAATCAAATCGACTTACTTTAACAGCGGTTCTCCGTAAACACCGTAGGGGCGCTCCTTTATTTAAAGTTTGCAGAAACCTGTCTAAGTAGTTTTGTTTTGTAAATTTGCGCTGCATCCCCTTTTATTAGTTTTCCAGCGAACGAAACGTGTAGATACACACAGAGACGAGTGGTGTTCGTAACTTCAAAGCCTGGGGATGAATTTGGCTTATTATATTCAGTTCACCGTTTTTCTTCGCCCCCAAGTTATGCATATTGCCTGCATTATTTTTGAAAATGGGGTTCATGTTTCAAAATGTCTTACACTCCTATTAAAGTATAAGAACCTACATGAAAGTTTTTGCTATTAAATGCATACTATATATATTAAAAAAATCATATTTTTATATATTACAATAACCTTGTTGTTTTCGTTAATCTTGAATGCTAAGAAAATATATTTCCATGCACATATATAAAACATGTATTTATTATTTATTTCGGTAGTTCTAATTCGACTTTGGCGTTTTAGTTTTATAAAAAAAAATACGCTATACGGAGGATAGCACGAACACTATAGGAGGGATCATTATATGTATGTGCACTATAGGGGGGATTATGTAGCTTTTTCTTTTTTACATATACTTTTTGTTTATATGTTAATTTTACCTCATATATCTATGAAAACTGGTATGGAATTTATTTTGTTAGTACTTATTATGAGTATCAGTTATCCAGTTGCCGGTTCGTTGGGTTGCATCAAATATTTTCTGGTAATCAATCTCATTCAGTCATAGGCTGCCGCCGTGGTTAATCAGCAACATTTGCGTGTAAAACGTTTCTAACTTGTCTTGTCTCCACGCTGGTGCATTCCTCACCTGCGTCACACAGGGCGCGGAGACCCCTATCTACATTTGGTACGAGTCGTACCCGACCCACAGCGGAGAAGGCTACGTGGGCAGAGTGTCCAGGGTCGCTCACGACTCGCCCTACGGAGCCGCCTCGCTCAACCTAACCGGCATCAGGGAGACGGACCAGGGCTGGTACGAGTGCAAGGTCGTGTTCCTCAACCGGTCTCCGAACTCGCACAAGAACGGGACCTGGTTCCACTTGGACGTGCACGCGCCTCCGAGGTTCTCAGTCACGCCCGAGGACATCATTTATGTCAATTTGGGTGAGTGTTTATTTATTTTCAATTGACTGCCTAACCGCTTTCGTCTCAACTGTTGAGACAGATGATAATAGTGTAATTTATGATATCGACTGAAGGTGCTTGATGGAATTTCAATATTAAATTTGAATTATTACAACTTTGGACAATTCCACATGTTTTGTTTTCGCCTGAAGATGCTGAAAGTCGATACCCGGGTCGTTAGTGACAAAACATGAAGAATGATATAAATTTGTAACAATTCGAATTTGATAATAGTGTGTTTACGATCGACACTCAAAACAGTATTAAAAGAATTGTGTATTAGTTAATTTTTGTGTTAAAATATTTTGTAATTTATGATATCAACTGAAGGTGCTAGATGGAATTTCAATATCAAATGCATAATGTATGTTATACTAAGCTAGCAGCTGTTTAAAAATATAGTTTAATATGATTTAATAAAGTTTTTTTTTTATTTAGTATGTTAAGATAATAGACTACCACAAGACATTATTCAAACAAATCATTTCTGGTGTTACAAATTGTTTTACTTTTTTCCTTATTTTATCGACTTTTTGTTGAATTAAGACACAAAAACTTAACATAAATTTCCGTCTTTTTTTGCTAATCATCAATGAGAAAGGCAATATGTAAATGTTTTGATGATAAACCACCGATATTATTTGCTGAAAAATCTGTGTAAAGTTTGAGGAATTTGGGTTTAAATAATTATAAAAATAATAGATATTACAACTGCGTCTGGAATATAAGATTGTTAGTTAGTGTAGTATATATTTCATGTTAACATCAAAGGTATTAAATTTCCAAATGAAAAACACATTGAATAGTTTTTGCAAAAGATTGTGTTTGAAAACGAACTTGGCCACCGAAGATAAATGCAGGTCAAAGTTTGCCCAACGTGAAAGTTGATACAAAAAAGTTTTCCTCCCTTCTAGTACCGTTCCCAATCAACCCTAGAAACTTAAACTCCGACAAGTTTCTCGAAGGCACCCTCTCGCATTGCCTAGTTAAAAATTTACTAATCTTCTTGCATTTGTATTTCCTCCACGTTCTTGAGCGCCTCACTCCAAGATCAATAGGAAACGTCCCTTCCCACCGCGCTGATGTATGGTTCCCGAGGGAGCCGTGAGACAGGGGTGAGCGTTAGGGGTGGGCTGACACCCCCGAGTCCTTCATTGGGCGCCACCTTGTTATTCGAAGCATTTTCAATTGGATGGTTTCTTGAATCATGGTTTTTCAATTCTTTTTTGAATACAACAAATGCCTACTTATCTGCAGCTACTATATTAATTAAAATAAATTAAACTTAAATTGCTATAATTTTTTTTTTACGATCAGGATCTGTCTTGAAAAGAATTTAGCACTGTGATATCACAGTGTAAAATATTTTACCAAATATATATACAATATTTTGATATATATTTATGCATTAATAAAAAACTAAAAACATTGTATGTATATCACTTCGTATTTATTTTGTATCCACAATCATTCAACTGATGATATCAAAGTAACATTAAAAACTGTTATTGGTTTGGGACACCTCTTCTGATCATCTTAATATTCTAGATAAACATAAAAAAATTAAACTTTGTAAAATTCCACATCTGTCACTCACAGCCCTGGATTTGCCTTTCGGTAACTTCAAGCATTCCATCACTGCTTTGAGTTCTATAGCAACCATGTGATAGAATGTCCAAAAGATGCAAAAAACAGAAATCCGGTAAGAAACCCAGAATATTGAGTGAATCGACATTAAAATTCCATGAAACACCCTCAGGCGATATCGTAAATTATTTTAACTAGTAACCTTCAAATTATGTAATCATTCCACCGAGCAAACTTTGTTTATTTATTTTTTTGTAGCTTGTAAAAACTTGGATTAATAACCAGTGTTCGTAATTATTTGCTGTTGAAATAAATAGCGTTTCCTTAACCAATATAGGCATTTAACACGTCCAAACCATTAATATTTCCTAACTCGAAGACGTATATGACAGACCTAATGTGGCGTCTTCTATTTATTGCAAATGTAATCTTCAACCCTTCACCACGATGTCCAAAATCACACCCTTAGGGTCCATAATGCTGGACCTTATTAGTGTTATTGGTGGATGTAATATTATGATGTCACTCGGCCTCGCAAGGGGTAGGTTAGCGTGAATATTTGAAAAGTCTGCATTGATGCATTGTTCCCCAGAGGTATGGCGGAGTGTATTCATTCCAACCCCTTTCCGAACCCATAACGTCACGTAGTATGGATATATGCGGACTAAATTAAAGAATTCTCCCTCCTTTTGCTTAGCCTTGAAAAATCCATTCGAGCAATCATTGCCATACGAACAAGCTCATTTTTTAAAGCACAGGGGTATAATTTATGATATTAACTGAAGATGCTTGATGTTAATACAATATAACAATTGAATTTATGTTGCATCAGTGAGATAGAATGCCTAAAGATGGCAAAAAGCGAAACCCGGGTCGTTAGTGACAAAACATGTGGAATCGTTCAAAAATTCAACAATTCTAATTTGCACATTGGTATGTTGAAATTATGTAATAACTTTAGCATGATATCATTAATAAACTAAACTGTTAAAGTCAAGCATGTCGATCACAAGATTCATTCTTGTAAAGTTGACCAGATAAATATTGCAGGATATTTCTTCGATTTCATATCTCTTAAGGTTTTAACTGTCACTTTTTGGTGCAAATGCATTATTTTATATATAAAAGAACACATTTTAGTACTATTTTTACAATATATTTTATGACAAGGCTACGTTGTTTTTTTTTTTAATTTTCAAATTTTAAAATCGTAACTATTTTTTTAATTGTCGTTTATAGATGAAATGAGATAACACAACTTAATTTAAAATTATTAATAATAAGTTTTTTTTTTTTTTAAGGTGTTAACTGTCACTTCTTGATGGAAAGGCATTATATTTTAAATAATAAAAACACATTTTTTTTTAGTACTTATTTCCACAATATATTTTTTGATCAGGACCGGTTTCGCTCATCGCGAGCATTATCATCAGTTGATGCTCGCGATGAGCGAAACCGGTCCTGATCAAAAAATATATTGTGGAAATAAGTACTAAAAAAAAATGTGTTTTTATTATTTAAAAAAAAAAAAAAAAAAATAAGTTTAACTGCCTCTGTCTATTTTTTATATATAACATATGTTAAATCTCTTTATTTGAAATAAAGTGATCGAAGTATGTTATAACACATTTTTTTACTCTATATACCCAATTTCAACGATTAGTCATGCGTAAAATCCTTCGCTCTATTTTATATAAAACTCTATTTTGAATCAGGAATTTAGTCACACAAAGGATGACACCATCTTATAAACGATTATAAACTATTCAAAAAGTCGTACGTAGACCCCTCTATAAGGAATATGCCGTTTTTCTAACACTCGTTTAAATATGTCCATAGCAGAGAGAGAGCTGGCTTTAAATTCTGTGCAAAAATCGCGGTATTCAAAGTTCATCCAATAAATATTTTTTAATCTACGGCAATAAAATGCACCGCGTCTGCAGTCCAGGGCCGCACTGGGCGTGGATTTCGATGCGATTTATCTAAATCGAGGTGCGCATT
The DNA here is from genome assembly GCA_028555115.1 of Himalopsyche japonica. Classification (NCBI taxonomy): domain Eukaryota; kingdom Metazoa; phylum Arthropoda; class Insecta; order Trichoptera; family Rhyacophilidae; genus Himalopsyche; species Himalopsyche japonica. Next base: position 153,588 of record JAHFWJ010000182.1, on the reverse strand, counting down.
TTTTGGCACGGGCGGCAGAACATTACACGCGGATATCTAGAACAATTTCGCGCTTACGGTTTTGCAGTTAACCCCATTTTAGTTGATCGGCCATCGGCGGGCGCAAAACGAGCAGGTGCTTTTAACATTATTAAGCACACTCCATATAAACTTGCGTTAGGTCCGCAATCGTGAAAACGCTTTTTTAAAAGCTTGAGTTTACATTTATTAATATAATTGACATTTACTTGATAGAGATAATAACATAGTGAAAAAAGCAATGTATTTTAGTTCTACAAAATTGACAAGAACTATAGTTGTGAGCTGTTTCGGCTTACACCTTCATCAGAACGTGTTTAAACATACATTTACACATCTATATATAGCTGTGTATAAAAAGTACACAATACAACTTTTCTTCTGTTCGAACACCCCAGTTTCCATTTTTAAGATGTGTGCCTAAATTGATATCGACTTTAAATGCAACATTCACCGAAATTTTAAATTTTTTCAGTGATACTTCTAAAGTAATTGATTGATTTAAAGAATCGGTTCTCTTGTATTGCGTTCAAAATCAATGTGCCGCATTTTAGAATTTATTAACACAATATGAAGCACTATGTATAGATAGGTAAATGAACGTCATTTAAACATAGTTCTGATGAAGGCGTACGCTGAAATAGATATCAACTATATATATCATCAATTTTGTAGAACTAAAATACACTGTTATTTTTTCACCATCTTATAATTGATTTATATTCTATTCATACATGTTTTTGGAATTTCGTTAAAAACTTCAAACTTAATAAAATAACAGTTTTTTTGAGACGTAAGCTACTTTATAAATGTTTTATGTAATAATAAAAATGATCATGGTATCTAAGATAATTTTGAGCAGTGAAGTAGAAAATGAATGAATGGACGAACACTCTTGCTTACATAAAAAAAGGAAAATAGATGAAAATTGATTTTTGAAAAGATTTTACCAAGTGATTAAACTGAACTTAGAGCTGTGTTTACTAAAAACATTACTTAACATTCTTCAATAATATTTTTTTAAAAACACATTTACATACTGAAAATATATGTTTTACTAATTTATGATATCAATTGAATTATTTTTTATTACTTTGTACAATTAAATATGTTTTGTCACTAACGACTCGGATTTCGCCTTTAGACATCTTCAGTCATTCTATCAAACGAATGCAGCAGAGCCAATGATTCGTTAGTGATAAAACATCTGGAATCGTACAAAGTTTCAAAAATTCAAATTTTAAGTTATATATCTTCAAAATTTTGGGCACCACTTGTGCGCGCCTTCACTTTTATGTGCAAATTTATCATGCATGCGATTTTCATCGTCAGCAATAAATTATCATTTTATGAAACACCATTTGCATTTACACGTGCCGATATATAGGTCACAGTGATAAAACGGTGACCATAAAATGTACTTTTTTGCAGTTGGTATCACTTAATCGGTAGAACTCTTCATGGTCTATTTTTGACAGCGGTACACACTTCAGTATCCGGTCCTTGAATTCTCCGATTGTACTAAAAAATAAATTAAAGACATATCTTGTTATTTATACGATAAAAAATTTATTGCGAACGTGAAAAAAATAAACATTAGCACGGTGAAAAAAAACGTATTATTTATTTTTTCAGTTGTACTGTGAATAAAATATTCTTTATTACACGGTGAAAAATAGCAATGTATTTTAGTTCTACATTTTTTTAATAAGATATAGTTGATAGCTATTTTGGCTCACGCCATCGTCAGAACTTTAAATGAAAAAAATTGAATTTTTCGTAAAAAGCTGTATAATTAATCCTTTAAGGATTCTACAACAAATAAAAATTAAATAAATTAAAATGCAATTGAGTAATTTTAGAGTTAGAAATACCTACGTATTTCAAATTAACAGTAAACGGTGGGAATCAAACATCAGGTGACGTAATATAGGAATTTAATTTATGAGGTTACCCACTCGTTGAATTAATTTCACATAAGGAATATCAATAGCAAGGGAGATTTGGGAAAACTAAGCTAGTCGTTAAGAATATATAACATGAACTCAATAATTGACCTCAATTCATTTCTAAAGTCTTTTGATAAAATAATTCTAATTCAATATTGAAATTCCGTCATACACCTTTAGTCGATATCATTAATTATAAAATCCGAATAATTAACCGTAAAAGCCAACCATTGGATGTATGATCATAGACTATTTTTATCATAAGTTATATGTTTTTGTATGCCCAACATTATTGCACTAATTATGACACCTGAATGCTTGCATTCGTCTGTTTTTAGACTTTTTAAAATCGTAAATATCACCAAGTTTACTTATATTTTTAGGTTCCTTAATTCCGATATATTAATTCTTAGAAACATAAATTCTTAAATATATTCATCCTGTCATATCACCTTGGTGCCTTTCATTCCACCCAACTCATAGAAACAAAGTTCGAGCAGTTTCCGAAAAGTGTGTTTAAAATGTATTCAATAAGTTAATATACCTCTTCAATTGAAATCTATATTATTTGATAAGACATTAGTGGACATCGCGGAATGGGATCCATTTTATTGAAATGTAGCTTTGTCATACAATTAGACTAGACAAAGCCAAAACCCAAATTCGCTTATTACCATTGTGGACCGTGGAGATATCCTGAGACCGGCCTCGCTAACTTAATTAATGTCCCAGAATATAATTTCCGCGTATATGGTATTCCGATCTTATTTAAATTATTCAGAAATCGGCAGTGCCGTCCCCGAGACTAGTTTCATTCAATGGTTGCTATTTATAATTTAACTTATGTCAAATTTGAATTGTTACAACATTGTAAGATTCCACATGTTTTGTCACCAACGACCCGGGTTTCGTCTTTCGGCATCTTCAGGCATACTATCGCATGGATGCAACAGAACTGATGCACAATAAACAGTTAGCATCGTTTATATACCAAAGATATTAATTGGTAGCTAAAAGAAATTTGACAATATTTATCTAATAATAATTGACACAATTGCCTGTGACAACTTTCATTCGTGTAATATAACTCCTGAAGATGCCGAAATGCGAAACCCGGGCCATTAGTGACAAAATATGTGGAATCGTACAAAGTTGTAACAATTCAAATTTGATATTGAAATTTCATCAAGCATCTTCAGTCGACATCATAAATTTAATTTAATTGTGAAATGTCGGTGAAATGAGAAGAGAATTTAATGTCACAGAGACATACAACAATCTTGACATATTAGTTTACATCTAAACCTCTAGATTATTTTCAAAAGAATTCTTTTTAATACGTATTGTCGACCAATAATGCTCAATATTTTTCGTTGTTCCTTATATTATACTTTAATGTAGGCACTTAAAATCAAGGCACTTTCGTTCATTGTAATATCAATCGATTTCTGAATTAGTCTTCCATTGCTGCAATGTTAACACATCCTATATCAAATCATTTTAACATAACTAATAGAGAGAGTGAGAGAATGATAATCTTAATATAATTTAATTTAAAGTTCAATATCTTCTATCTTTACTCTATCAAAAAAGAGATCTTACGTTACCTAATTACAGCTTGCTATAATTAGGAGAACAACATCTGTTAAGATTTATTTTAAGAAACCGTTACGTTTCCGATTGGAAATGGATACAGTAAAAAAATATTTGATTCTTCTTACCGAAGATTTACGGTAATCAAAATAATTGTAGAGTCTTCAGCCGCCATCGCTCACGACGCGCAATTCTGGGACTTGCCTGTCACAAAGGCCTTATTGAAAACTTATTTCCCAGCAGCTAGTTACCCCCAAAGGGTTCATTTCCAGCTAATATTAGCCTTCGTGTAGTTTTTCACATACTGTGACTGCTTTGTAAGGGACCAATTCATTAAACAAAGCGTGTTTGATTCGCGGGCCAGTGTTATGCAAATTATTAAATTCCCCATGATCCATAGAAAGTTTTAACCCTCTGGCTGTTGGTGATTCAACCGTTAAGGCGAATTATTGCAGTATGTTGGTGTATATGACACTTAAAAATATAAAAAAGCAGTATCAAAACTTTCGTCTAAGAACGGATAATTATAATTTATAATGTTGATAATGCTTATGATGAGCGAAACCGGTCCTGATAATAATATATGGAAATAAATACTAAAAAAAAAATTTACCACCAAATAATTCGTCATATTATTATTTGCTTTTCCGACAAGAAGTGAAAATTAACACCTTAAATGTGACAACAAAATTACAATTCAAATTTGAATTGTTACAACTTTGTAAAATTCCACATGTCTTGTCACTGACGACCCGTCAGTCAAGTCTGACAAATCAGTTATGTTGCATCCGTGTGATAGAATGCCTGAAGATGCCAAAAGGCGAAACCCGAATCGTTAGTGACAAAACATGTGGAAACGTACAAAGTTGTAACAATTCAAATTTGATATTGAAATTCCATCAAGCACCTTCAGTCGATAGCATAAATTATAATATTATAATTTCATGAAAGAATGAAGCAAGCCTTCACGTTAAACGTAATACAATTTTGATTTCTTTCATTGTTGCTTTTAGGTAGCGATATAAGTGTATTATTAAAGAAAACAACACAATAACGATTTTTCATTGTTTCATTTCGTAAATCAGTAGCACTGTGTTTCAGAAAACTCCGCGCTGATTCATTACCGAGTAAACACACTGAAATATATCCAGTGCTTACTTACTCTTTACAACAGATGTCGACGATTTTCGAAAATGACCTCGCCACACCGCCAAAATGGCGTGCGTATGACCTTTGCACTCATTTTCATCGCATCGGCGCGCCCCTCACTTTCGCCCACTTGCCCGGCGTTACAATTCACCCACATTGTCTCCGTCTCATTCAGTTACTTTTGAGCAAAAAACGAACATCTTTTTATGTGTTTCATATCACACCGCAATATAAATGAATTTGTGTGGAATACTGCCATGTGAAACACTATTATCATGTCGTAAAATAATGTTGCCATACTTGGACACGCCCCTCGACAAATTTATATTTTATCAGCTGTCGATTTAATTCATTTTGGACTCACTATTTATTTGAATTATTGTATATGTAATAATTTTGAAAATGTAGTGAAGTGAGTAACGTTATTGGCATATCCGTGAAGGACTCCACGAGTTCGAATCCTATTTTTTGTATTTTTGTCAATCGACATTGATTCTTTTGCAAGGTACAGGTGATTGTGATTTTTAAAAACGTTTTCCTACCCAACCGATCCTAAGAAACGGTTAACTAATCACTACCTAGCATTATCCGATATTTCACTATTTTTGTGAAAGAAAGGTTGGCAGCTAGGTAACAAGTACTTCTCATAGAAAAGAAACTTGTTCAAAGATACTTTAATTGAGAAGCCATATGTTCTACATCTATAGTGGGTGAAGATTATAAATATAATCGATTTATACTTTCAACTTTTTAATGCACTGATTTTTTTTGACAAACGTAAGACTACATTTTTAAATATTGCTTTTAAATGTCTCTGTTATACATTTATTTTTTGGAATTAACCACAATTGATATTATTATATATACAACAAAAACATACATCTTTAAATATGGTGCTAGTGAATCAGAATTTGATTGTTTTTTTATTCATATAATCTACATCGTACGCGTAACCATTTGCTACGAATTCATACTCTTACAGTGTCGCAACGTAATACTAGTTTCAATTTTTTGCCAGGAATTTCCGAGGAGAAATTTATCAAGACTTATTGCGTACATTTGATTGTGCAGAAAGCTTAAATAAATAATAAAATAAGTTTCGAATACTAATCAAGAAAGTGTTGTTATTCAAATTATGAAAATAAACAGGCAACGAAAAAGCTTTTGACAGAAGTGGTATTTATAAAATGTCCTGCGGCTCATGTTTATCCGTTTATATCGAACAGACAGGTAGAAGTATATCCGCTCGAGCTAAAGAACATGTAAGATCATTCAACAGTAAAAAAACAGATTCACAATTTGCTAATCACGTTATAAAGGAATCGCATAATATAAATTCAAACTCAGCGCCTAAGTTTTTGCATCTTTGTAATAAAGGTCGCAAGATGACGGCTTTAGAACACCTGGAAATCAATATATATATCACAAAGGATTCTTAACGAACAAACAAATATATGTCAATCGTCATTGCTTAACCCTCTGCAGGGAGCTGTTTTATTTCCCTAATAGACCATTTCCGTGCCATATCTAAACTTATTGATATAGCCGCCATTTTAGTTTCGTTTACAATTTTAAGTTTTATTGCTAGCAAGAAACAAGCTAGGTTGTTAAAACAGGAGAGAAGATGTATTGTTTACCTTTTCTACACAGCTATATATAGATAAGCAAATGTTTCGTTTAAGGATAGTTCTGACGATGGCGTGAGTCGAAGTAGCTATCAACTATATATATCTTTAAACAAATGATTTTGTAGAACTAAAATACATTGCTATTTTTTTTCACCGTATGATATTATTATATTATATATAGAAAAAAAATACGTCTCTTAATATAGTGCTAGTGAATCTGAATTTGATTCTTTTTTTTTTCATATAATCTAGATTTATACAATACCATTCGCTACGATTTCATACTCTTACAGTGTCGCAACGTAATGCTAGTTTCAATTTTTTGCCAGGAATTTCCGAGGAGAAATTTATCAAGACTCATTACATATATTTAATTGTGCAGAAAGCTTAAATAAATAATAAACCAAGTTTCAAATATTAAGCTTGAAAGTGTTGTTATTAAATTATGGAATTAAACAGGCGACGAAAAAGCTTACAGATGAAATTAAGTCGCATGACCGGCATGGCCGACATATCTGTCCGAAATTTGAATTCGAATAAAATGTTTTTTACGTCTTTGTTTACAATAATTGCAGGCGATGCAATCATCCTCAACTGCCAGGCGGAGGGCACTCCCACGCCGGAGATCCTCTGGTACAAGGATGCGAACCCTGTGGAGCCTTCTGCTACTATCGGCATCTTCAACGACGGTACCGAGCTGCGCATCAGCAACATCCGCCACGAGGACATCGGCGACTACACCTGCATCGCCCGCAATGGTGAGGGACAGGTTTCCCACACTGCAAGGGTGATAATTGCGGGAGGCGCCGTCATCACGGTAAATCATCACCATCAAAAGCAACCAAAACGACTTCCAAAACGATCAAATTAAACTATTCTAAAATGTGGAAGCATTAACTTTGTGAGACTTCATACAAAGAGGCGTTTGTGAACGCTTTACCACGTCTTTCGCTTGAGAGGCAATTTGAGCGAACATATTACAGAAACGTCAATTTTTCTTCCCCTTCTCTTAATTTCGCACCAATCTTGTAAATTAGTTTATGTATATCCAAATTAAAATATGTCAACGATTTTTTTTCTGAAAAGGCTTATCAGTACCTTCTAAAGAACCAATACTGAGAAATTAGCGATAAAATGCATTTAATTTTTCAATAGCGTCTATCATTTATCACTCCCACTCAACTTTCACTGTATGCATTATTTGGAACCGAGCTAGTTTTTTTTTTATTAATTCAAGTACACCAATTTTGAACATTACCGAGACTGCCAAGACATTCGAAAGAATCACGGCGTACATTTTAGTTTACAATTTATATTTCAAATTGACGTTGCAACCCTCTTACAACGCTTTCTTGTCTGACATGTGACAAACTAAGATACGGGATTTATCGTTTAAATTCTCTATTTCCTTCGATTTTCAAAGAAAACGTTCAACTAGTTCACACTCGCTTCTGAACTTCGCGCCATTTTTAAATGGCTGTCAAACTATTTTCATTTCCAGGATAATCTGAAATATGTTCACTTAAAATCGCCATTAACGTAAGATGCTGAGCGTTCATAATCGCCTCTGACATTTTTTTCTCAAATCAAAATTAACCGATGACTGTTTTGGGAGTGTGTAAACTTCCGAATCCCCGTCGTCTTTTATTTTACTTCATTTTTGTTATTTTTTCGTTTCGTTTTTGTCGTCTGGTATTTTTTTTGTTTTGTTCATTTAATTTTTTTCTGTGCTGCGGACATTGCGTGTTGCGCTTCTGGGTGTGGAGTAAGGGATATTAAATAATCTGACATTGTTTATCGACCAATAAATAAACGCTACGTTTCGGGGCTAAATCAAATGTACTTTATCTACTGCCCTACCTCAATGCCGTGAGGGTTATACAGTATTCCATTATTTTTAATTTTATAATACTCTTTACAGTATCATAGAGGGATACTAGATCATATAGGTAATTTGCGAAAAAATTAAGCCATCTATTCAAATGTTTCATAATATAAATTTTTACATTGGTATGTTATTCGCAAAATCTTTCTCTCGCGTTTATTAGCGTAGTATACACGTTCAGTCACTCGTTTGTTGTCGGCAAATCTATGCTACATTTGATTTATTTGCTACAATTCATCTTATAACACGAGTCGTTTCAAAAATAGTACACGTTGAACTTCTACCGGTGAGATGTGATTGTTATTATACGTCAAATATTAACCTTTATGTACACAATATCACTTAAACAAGAATGGCCGTTTGTATCGAATACCAGTGCGCGCGCCTAATCGTTTAACCGAATAACAATTTCGCGTGATTCATAGTTTTGTACGTTTAAAACGTTAACTTGTTTGAAAACGAGAACGTTAAGAAGCACACAAAACTCTCGATTGAGCGTTCAAGTACCAAGATTTATATATAAACAAAGGCAATGGGAATGATACGAATTTAAAAGTATCCTTTTTAACTACGAGTATATATACGATCTTCATCAGAAATACACGTTCTTTTATACCGCGATATTTGTTGCTCGTTAACAGTCATACATTGTCTATGGATATGAATCCTCTTACAATCGCGAGTAGAATAATTTGTCATTGAGAATCTTTTCATTATATCGTTTTAGTATTGCTGGATTTCAGCATTGGTGTGAAAATTATGTATTTTAGATCAAATCGTTATTAAATTAGAATCTCTTATTTTTTAAAAATATATAATATAATTTTGTTTTTTTATTTAGATTTACTTTTCGGAAATAATATTTGAGAAACAATTGAATTATGCTTCAATTTCGATTCATTGAACTAAATATCAATTGTCGATCAAATCAATATATCTTGTATATTTTAACCGTTACAACTCATATGTCAAGCCTGACTCGACATTGCATAGCTTACGTGTACTCCTATGTCGAGCCTGACTCGACATTTGGCGGCACATTTTAAAAATGAAATAACGATTATTTAAAACCTTTTTTTCCTTTCAAGAACCATTTATTGATATTGCACAGGGTTTATTTTGTCCGATTACAATATTAAGTATAAGAAAACATTAATATTATAATGGCAATAAAGAAATCAAAGCGGCAATGTCTAAGTGCGAATGCCGACCGTAAACAAACAATCTTTTAAATCTTTTTCCGAACAATTAACTTTCATTATCAGTCATTGATCTTTGATAACTTAATATATTTTTAATTCTCAATTTTTTTTTATTGTGTCAGAAATATCCCACAGATACTCGTTGCGCCACCAGAATATCCGCACCTTTTTATTTATGTTTATTGTTTTTGTATTCGGTGTATAGATGTCCCCTGTTGATACAATTGGCAATAACAATGATTCGACAACAATTATCAAAACATTTTCCAATGAAACGTAGCGATACATGATCATATTGTAATTCTGAGGCGCTCGACCTGAACCGCTCCCTAATGTCACCTATTGCAACATGTCCAGTGGCCGTGTGGGAATCCCCTGGTGCTTCTGTACATGCCCCTCCGTTTCGCCATCATCTCGACTCATCCAACTCACGCCGTTCTCTCAGACATCGATCCATGCCTTCACCCTGTTGATTTGCACAATTTCTCTCTTTCTGATCATGCGTTTTGGTATTCAATTGTGTGGTTGACATAAAGGGAGGTTTTTCACAATGGCGGACGACATGAATCAACACCGGCTCGGACATTTTATTTCAATACGCTTTTCAATCTCCGACTAAATATTTTGAATTTGTGGACATCTTTTGTAATAAGAGATTGACCGAAGAAAACAATTTTGTACCACAGAGGCAAAGAAATCATACAAAATAAAAATACACACATCAACTCAGGTATACTTGACGTCATGTTCAACATTACTGAATTTTAATTCGCAAACTTTACTTGGTATATAAACAAGCACACATTCACCAAGAGTGTCTCAGGAGCAGTATCAATAAGACACAGTTGCTATGCATTGTGCATTTGAATCAATAAATTACAATTTTTAGTTGAAAAGCTTCTTTATGTTAAGACCTATTTCCAATTTTTTATATTAATTAATAAATTCAAGTCGGCATGATTAATCATTCCGGATATCATTCAAACTGACTTGAGTTTACTGTATATTCTCTTAAGATGTGATTACCATATTTGAAAATACAGCTGCATTTATAATATAAGTGACAGACTGGCAACATTAAATATCTATTGTTTAATATATCACATCCATGTTGAGTTACTATCTATTAAAAAATAGTTAAGACAGTTAAATGCCGAGCGCTTCTCTGCCACTTGAAATTATAATATTTAAATACCTGCTGATAGTTTAATTTTATTTCTAATTGTATGTAAATACTGTCCTCGCTTCTGTCGTATAGAATTAACTGAATTCTGTATTAATGTCCACAGCATAAATCAGTTATTCAAGTTGAAAGCATTGTGAAAATATCATTCCGCCAATGAATTTAGTCTTAATAGCTAATTATAATAGTTGTGTTACTAGAACTAGGTACCAGAATAATTAAACTTATAATAGAATGCACTAATGTCAGATGAAACATGTGTAATTAAATATCAACGAATAATAAAACGTATCTACATATATTTAAAACATCACTGTGACGAATATGGTTTCCATGTTTCATATAACATCAGTGTTAAAAGGAAAATTATAAAAATAGGGCAATTATAAGAGAATATACTATAAAATTATGTGTATCACTTTGACAACAAACGAACTGTCAAAATTATACGTCAAGCATAGGCAACAGTGAAATCATTGCCATAAACATTGCAATAAATGGAACAGATTTAAATAATATTAGCCCTATTTTTATTATAAGTAATTTTAATAACAAATCCTAAGTCGATAAAATTTTACCAGTAAGTTCTTAAAATCATCCACCATTTCTGCTTCAAATAAAACACAATTCAAACAAAAATATTATCAATGTGAATCCGCAAAATGACAAACAATTTTTTTTAGTTCAACAAAATGCTGTTGTCGATTTGAATTCTTTGTTATGTTAAAATGATTTTTTATATGTGTGTAGTGGTACATTACTTCTATCAGATTTTATGAAACAAATCTTGATTGTCTTTGAAATTTTTCAGCACAGTTCAAATCACTGCTTTAAATTTTAGTATGTTTACCTATAATATTTGAAGAAACAATACTCTATAATTATATTTCATTTAGCTTTCTCTCATATCTCATTCATGACTCTATTCTTTTAGTTTTCTACTTCTATGTGTTATCACCAATCTGTTGTATCGAATTTAATATAAACAGATATTCTGCAGCATGCAATGCTTTTACACAAACCTAGACAATGTAATATTAAATATAGTTGTATTATTATTAACGCATATTGCTAAATAAATTTTACGCGAAGTTTACTTAGGAAATATATCGTAGTGCTCATAATATGTCAAACTCTAGCAAAAAGCGAGTAAAGGTGGTATAAATTGGAACTAATAAAAAATGTGCACTAATAAAGATGCCATAGTCTTAGCATACCTATTAAATAAATATTGAAGAAGAAATAATACAATAAAGACGGACATTAAATATACTCATTTCTATGATTTGAAATGAAATGTTGGAGTAAAAAAAATGTCTTTTAATATTTCATGTAGTCAAGAATTGAACCATCATAATAAAAAAATCCCTTTATTGCTTTAGGCAACCTGGATTGATATCAATAAAAATAATCTTTCTTTAATAAATACAGGTTTTTGTTTTCTTACTTAAGAATTTTTTTATCCAAAGATAAAAATGTCTTTCATACCCTCAATTGGCTTTTTGAAATTGAAGCGATGTGTGATCTTTATGACCTTATTGAAAAATAGGAAAAGTAGTCAATTTACTTTGGAAAATTCACATTAAAAAAAATATTTGGCAAAACTTAATTAAGAAGTCAAGGAATTTAATTGTAAAAAATCCTCGTTTCAAATTTATAAAGTATTTATGATTCATAAAGTTTATGAAATTTTAATTTATGCTGGTACCGTGGAGTGAGCATTTTTTTGAATGTTTCATTAGGTAAGTAGATTTAGAATTTTGTGATCTTTTTAGTAGAGTTTGGCATATATCTACCGGTGCAATACTTTTGGTAGCCTGGTTGCGTATTTACGCGTCATTCTAATCTTTCTCGGCTTAAAGATGCCGCCGACCAACCAAACGAAGCTGGAGGGGGAGAAGGTCCAGTTCTCGTGCGAGGCAAAGGCCCTCCCCGGCAACGTGACTGTCCGCTGGTTCAGGGAGGGCGCCCCCGTCAAAGAGGTGGCCTCGCTAGAGACCAGGGTCACCATCAGGAGGGACGGCTCGCTGGTGGTGAATCCTGTGGCGGCCGACGACTCTGGACAGTATCTATGTGAAGTCTCCAACGGGATCGGTGAACCGCAAAGTGCATCTGCATATTTGAATGTTGAATGTAAGTATTGAAATTTTCATTAGTCTGTTTTTGTGTACTAAAAATATTCAATTCTATGGCAGCATAAAAAATCAACCCTCATCACTGTGACGATTTGAGCTATATTTAACAAAGAGACACAGTGTCAATGAATGTCGTCAATTTTTAAATTTGTTGACATTTGTGAATTAACTTATTCCTGTCTTATGAATTCTAATTATATTTTTAAACAAAAAACAAAACACATAGGTGCCACCGAATCAAACTGAGTAATTGAATTCCAAATGATACTGGTGTCTTCGGAATGTGATATTTTAAACATATCTATAATTTAGTAATAAAGTAATTTCTTGTAAATAAAGTCATAAAACAACTATCCTATTATTTATATTTAATTTTCTGATCACCTTTTTTGACTCCTAATCAATCATCAGAAACAATGAAGAAAAAAAACAGCAGTATATTAAATATCTTTTTGATCAATATCATGGAAGAGAAATAATTTTCGTGGTTCACCCTTCCAGATCCAGCGAAAGTGACATTCACTCCAACCGTGCAGTATTTGCCGTTCCGTCTGGCGGGAGTCGTCCAGTGTTACATCAAGGCAAATCCTCCACTACAGTATGTCACTTGGACCAAGGACAAGCGGCTATTGGAACCCTACCAGACTAAGGACATTGTCATCATGAACAACGGCTCTCTCCTCTTCACCAGAGTCAACCAGAACCATCAAGGAAGATACACGTGCACGCCTTACAATGCGCAGGGTACACAGGGATCTTCAGGTAACAAGCAGAAAATCAATGAATTGAAATTAAACTTCCTATTTTTGAAAGCATGTTTCAAAACGCTATTTCTTAAAACATGTTCTTTGTCATTATGAATCCCAGGGAGGCGAACCTATTCAACAATTAACTTTATGTAGTATTTTTTTCCTATTAAAATTTTTGGATACCAATAAAATTGCTATTTTCTATTCTTTTCTTCTTAATTCTTTAAATTAGTTTTTTTTATTTTATTTTAAGTACTGGTTATTTTTTAGTTATCAAAGTTACACATTTGTGATCGAAATGTCACGTATTGTCCTTTTCTTTTTACAATAATAAACCAAATGTGCTTCCTATTATTTTTCAGATTACAAGAAGTAATTGTTTTCTTACTGTAGGTAGCACTGTTTGCAGTCAATTAAAAAATGAATATATTCCTTGAAATCATATTATGCAACGTTCAAACGTTGGATACATAAAATTTAAAGTAGTAATTTTTCAACTTTCATCATGTGATGCCTGTACTTTTGGTGATTTTTCAACCATGAAATTTACTTTCAATGTAGCAATTATTGGTTCATGATTGATATTGTTTATTTAATAACTAAGTCTCCATATCATTCATAACAACTTTTTGAGAACTTAACCACTGTGAAACATCATTTTTAATTTCTCTGCCATCATTTCAGGTCCGATGGAAGTTCTCGTTCGCAAGCCGCCCGTCTTCACTCTTGAGCCAGACTCCATGTACCAGCGGAAAGTCGGTGAATCTGTGGAAATGCACTGTGACGCTTTAGAAGCGGAAGGAACCCAAAAGCCTAACATCCAGTGGCAACGGAGAGACGGAGTTGCTTTACAGAAGAACAGAGTCCGCATCATTGGAGGAAACATCACCATTGATACACTGAGGAGATCAGACTTTGGATTCTATCAGTGTGTCGCGTCCAACGAGGTATTTCATAAACTGCTCACATATAGACATTGTTAGTCAAGTTTGTTTAGGCCCTTTTCACTTCTAGCTCTCTTTTAACTTTGACTCTGGTAAATTCCTTACATTGAATGGAAACTCAACGTTTTAGATTGAAATAAGACAACCATTCCCCAGCCTGGGACATTAAAGCTTTGTATTAGTTTTCTTTCTGAAGTGTATTGTGATTTATGCATTTACACGTGTAATTCAAATGTCACTAATTGAATATATATTAACTTTCACTTCAGGTGGCAACGATCATCACAGCCACGCAGCTAGTTATCGAAGGAACCCAACCTCACGCTCCCTATAATTTGTCCGGTACGGCCACCGAGTTCTCCGTTACCCTTGGCTGGCTACCCGGATATTCCGGAGGACCAGACTACAAACAGGATTACACCATCTGGTATCGAGAAGCCGGAACTTCGGAATGGATAAAAATTCCCGTTACGCCCTCTGGGTCCACTCAGGTAGATTAATTATATGAGACTTTTATCAACAATGATTAACAATATTTTTTTATACAATTGAAACTTTGTATATTTTTATTCACAGAATTTGATACTGTTCTTATAGTTGTGTTAGTTCTTACAATATTATATATAAAAATATTTATAAGGTTTGGTTTTAAAGAACTCATTCCTGTTGCAGGTCACCATTAATCGTCTCTCTCCAGGAACAACTTACGAGTTTGAAGTGATTGGTAAAAACACCATCGGTGAAGGAATGATGAGTAAAGTTATCACTATAAGAACCTTAGGTAAGAATGTTATATTCTCCCAACATAATTTGATCATAATGCAGCATAAAGTCCAGTGAAAAATTTTTCCTATTCAAAAATATCAATATTTAATAGTACAAATTTTGTGTCTCATTTATTGAGAGATTTCATTGTTAAAGAGATTTAATCTTAAATATAAAAATGGCATTATGGTCCAAAGCAAAAAAAATTACATTTCTAAATGTATTTTAGTAAAATATTTCACTTTTATTATGTAACAATGTTATTACTGTTCAATTCAAAAGTATGTAGGTTATTCTTCTAACAAACTAACTGCAAGATTTTAGCATTGAGAAGACTGGGCAAGAGAAATATTATTCAAGTATAATTTTATCGACAATAATGACTGAAACGATAATTGCAAAATGGTTATTTACATTGCAAGCTCATATCTTTGTAAAATATTCCATAGATTAAAACACTATTAGAAACAAAAACCTGTTCCCTGCTGCGCCTCAAAAAAAATATTTCAAGAGTTATGTCAGTAGTGTTAATAAAAACTTATATAGATTATCAGTACAAATCAGGCTATATTTTAATATACATATTAACTATTGCATATGAAAATTAACTCTCATATATTATAAGTATCAACTGCATGCACTGCAGTCAGCCGTCTCAACAGTTGAGACGTTAGCCGTTGGCAGGTTAAGAATACAATTAATACTGGGTATACATTGCTACTTAAAAAAATCTATAATTGTCCTGAATTCATAAACTTTAATTGAAATTTAGTAGGGTCTTTCAAAATTGTTCTTGCCAAGTCTTCTCATCTTTGGTCGAATGTTTGAATATAGTAAAATAATCGACACTCTTGATATTGTATAAATAATTATTGTCTTTAAGTAATATAACCTTTCTAGTTTGATATGAAAAGTTAAAATTATTATTATGTCATCTTAGTTAGTTAAGGGCGAGTGTTTCTTCATGATATTCATCAATTTCTGAATCAATGTCGGATAACACGGTGACAATATATTATATAGCCAAAGTACTTGTTGAAGAGTAAGTTTTGTGATGATCAGATGTAGGTCTGCCCCGGAAAGTTGCTCAGCAGCCTCCACCGACAGCGGCTGATGAAAAAGTTTTTCAACACGCACCCGACGATGCTGGTACTAACATCACGCCCGATTTAACCTCTTTATCTCCCTTGTGCAATTAAATTGACAGCATGATTCCATGTTACGCCACTTCCATGTTGTGATTGTGTATTCGTTATCATTTTTTGCCTTATTAATTTTTTCTCTGTGACGTCCATAATTTCGTTCCGTCTTATTATTGTTTCAGCCATTTCTTGAATGCTTGTTTTCTCTGCTTACTTATAATTCAATGTAATAATCGGTTTCTTTTTGTTGTTGAGGAAGATTAATTTGCAGCTAGTTTAGAGTATTTATTATCTGTGGATAACAATAGACAATTAAATATGTCTTTTTCATTTTCAACAATGTTTCTCAAATATTCACTTTCTGTCTTTTAAATAATGTCTAGATATATATACGATTCTGTCAGCCATGCGTTGAATTCTGATTATTGATGCAGTTCACTAGGTATTTTTGAAAACCTTCAATTATTTTGGTACACTAATATGTATGGCCAAAACTATCAATTGACAATCAGTCATTGGTCTAATATCTTCGACTAGTTAAATTGGATGTCACAAAACTACACATGAATTAATTCAAGTAAATCATCAGTTCTATAAGCAATTAGTGGCAAATTAATAATTAATTCATCTGATTACCAAGAGCCAAGACATCAGTAAAATAAATAATTATTGATAAGACTAGTCTTATCAATAATTATTTATTTTCTAGAATGGGATTTTTTTTTTCTGTTTTAGCATAGTAAAAATAACTCTTCTAATATATTATATGTAATATAATAAGGTATTTTGCATGCATATCTTTATTAAATTTGTAGTTTTTTATATGTGTAGATTTTTACACCTATTACTCTGTTATTTATTTTGAGAGTAGTTTTTGTTGTATTACTATTTCGTACTAGAATTGTAACTCCGTCATTTCACGTAACACAAGAAACGCTCTGTCGCGTGTTCACTAACGCATTGTGCTCTTCCCCTAATGTGAGACGCATTTCAAAATGACTATCCTATACTTCAACTGCATTAAAAAAATAATCTCAAAAACATAATCAAACAAAACATCCTCATTTCACCTTCATTAACCAAATAATTCTAATTCTGACCAGACGATGTGGAATCACTTCAGTTCGAATGACCTTTTTGTTTATTTTGTGACCATAGTTTTTAGTTTGAATTTGGCTGAGCTTCAAAATCACATTTTTTTTGTTTTTATTTTGATTCCAGAAATTATTGATTATACTAGTCTTATTATTTTTCCGACCGATTCGACAGGGGCAATCTTATTACCGACGGTCTTGCGACCTAAAGGTATTACCATCATTTATCAGTTTTCCACCTTTTTATGTTTAACCCATCACCCACGGTTTGTTTGGCACACTCTTTACTAAATTACCAGATTCCTTATGTAAAAATATCATGTCACGTTTAATGACAATGCGATTGCTAGGTTTACAATTTTTAGGTTAATTTACATTACAATTGTTTATTTGGAGTCCAATTTACCGTATAAATCGTCTTAATAGTGTCTATCATATCTACACTTTATTCTTCTACTACATACTCGTATGAGTTCAACGACTGCAACATGCCAAGATATCATGCTTAAAAAAAGAGTAAAAAGTCATCCAAGAGCTATTTTCTTTTTGCTGTTGCAATGTTGTAGATAGCATTCATTTTTTTAGCCTATGTACATCAAGGCTCCAAAAATATCTTTAACTTTATCTCGTAAGAAGATCCAACGATCAAAATTCCACAGAAAACAGATTTCAAAGGAAAAGATCATTTTATTGGCAAATTGTGACAAATATATAAATGAAATAATTATTTTTGCAGAGAACACAATCATCTGGCTTTTGTCAGGGATTTTAAAGAGAACTGGTTTTAAAAAAACTCACAAAACTTATATTAGCATCACATAACCTAAAAATTGTAACTCGTGCAATTGAATCGATCGTAAATGTGAATTGTATTTGATAAACCATAGGGAAATGCTTGCAAGTAGCTGCTTATTGTACTCCTTTATGATGTATTTATATATATTATATTTTGAATAGGTACTGCATGCTTTGTATTTGTATCACATGCTTAACATAACTTCATTTGTTTACAATATCTCTTAAAGGTAAGTTATTAATATTTAATCTATTCTGCCAAATAGTGTTTGTGTAGGTATATTTATTTCGTTATAATGTGTATTTATTTCACGAGATGTGTCAATAATTTGTGACAATGAGACTTATTAAACTGGTAACCATTTTGATTTAAGGTCATCCATTTTGATTCCATACTGTCTGTGTTTTCATTACTGACAAAGCTTACAACCTATTCATTAATATTTTATTCAACGTCATTCGACCAACTTACAATGTTTCAAAAATAATTAATTATTTAATGTTCTTCTTTTAATTTGAAGTGTGTTATTGTTTTTCTTATTTGGAGAAATGCAAATTGGAAGAGGACTGTCAACCAATCGCAATCACATTCAATTTGTTCCTGAAAGATTTTATTTCTACCTCTGTGGCATATATTTATTTCACTGGCGATAAAAATACAAGATTTAGCTGCTTGAAGTATTGAATATCTATTTAAAATTAAGCGTTGCATTATAAAAATAAATAGTCAATCATTCTTAGAGCTCTGTTGATATGCATATATATTTCATTCGTAGGTTTGCATCTTATGTGTCCTGATTTTAGGTCCCAAACCCGGTCCCCCGAGAAACCTTACTGTCACTGAAATAAGCAATGGGTTTTTAATCACCTGGCAACAACCTCTCGAAAGGTCGAGCTTGATCCAGTTTTATACGATCAAATACAGGACAGACGCTCAGTGGAAAACCCTCAACCGTGGACAAATACGGCCTGAAGAAACCAGCTATCTCGGTAACTGCTAACTCATTTTTTTAAATTCCAGTATAAAACTGACTGAAAATTTTGTGCTTAGTGTTAATTAACCGTTTTAGTGCTAAGCAATTTTGGCAAAAATGAATGAAAATTGCTATACACATATTGATTAATTTAGAGGAAAAAATAATGGTGTCAAATAAAACACTCTAACTTAGACAAATATCAATCAATTTTATTAATTATTTTTGCATTATAAAGATAAAATGTTTATTGTTTATTAATGTTTATTAAACATAAAGTGATATCAATATTATTGTATTTTATTTCTTTTAGAAAATAAAAAATCAAAAAAAAATAGCTCAACAATTATGTTTTGCCGCACAAATAGCTACTAATAACTACTAATTGTTGGCCTTCTCGTTATTCCCATTTCGAGTATGACAGCAATAAAGGCTTTCATTTCGTATATTGTTGTCGGCGTCCACTTTTTTGCTCGAGAATTATCCGATACAGTGTGCGAGGCCAAAAACTGTGCAGCATATCGATTTGTTTCCCTTACGATGG
The DNA here is from genome assembly GCA_028555115.1 of Himalopsyche japonica. Classification (NCBI taxonomy): domain Eukaryota; kingdom Metazoa; phylum Arthropoda; class Insecta; order Trichoptera; family Rhyacophilidae; genus Himalopsyche; species Himalopsyche japonica. The sequence goes on along the minus strand of JAHFWJ010000182.1, from coordinate 133,839 downwards.
TTTCGAGCAGTGATATTTTAAAATAATATAAAAAACGATAAAAGTTATTTTTAAATGTATAAGAATGCACTCTCATTACAAATTATGCGCGAGGTTAGCGTACGTGCACTCCCGCGGAGCACCGAAAACACACTGAAACTCGCAATTTTCGATACAAACGATCGCAGCGCTTTTGCGCCGCGTAGCATTCTAACGGTTAAGCTAGAATCATTTCTAATACATAATTTATTAAATATTTTAGAGTACAGTGCTCAACTTCAAATATTAAAAAATAATTTTGCAAAGTTACAAATATTACAATATTAATTTTGAATTGTTACAACTTTGTACAATTCCACATGTTTTGTCACTAACGACCCGGGTTTTGCCTTTCTGTGTGATAGTATGCCTGACGATGCCGAAAGGCGAAATCCGGGTCGTTAGTGAAAAAACATGTGGAATCATACAAAGTTGTAACAATTCAAATTTGATATTGAAATTCCATCAAGCACCAAGGTTTCAAATGAAATAATCTTGAAAAGGGTGAAAAACCCTCTCTGATAATAAATAATGTTTATCATGTTTCCCCAGTTAAAAACCTGGTGGGAGGCAGGACGTATTACTTCAGAGTGCTGGCCAATTCGGTGACCAGCTACGAGAGTTCGGAAGAGGTGAAGTTCCCGGTGCCCGCTCGAGTCAAACACAAGGCTATCACCGCCGGAGTGGTCGGAGGCATTCTTTTCTTCATAGTCGCGATCATTCTTTCCGTCTGCGCCGTCAAGATTTGTAACAAACGAAAGCGGAGAAAACAAGAAAAGGGTGAGTGGGCGGTGACAGTCCGGTGCCAGAGGTCGTATGTTTTACCAACGCAATCATAAAATCAAATTAACCTAATTCCGAGGCTCGGATGCGTGTCTGGCTTTTCTTCTAGTTTTGTCTATGCCTCTCTGTAAGGTGGCGGAACTGATTCAGATGTAAGAAATAACATTTATTAACAAATCTCTTTTGATCGCGTTGAATGCCGCGCATCTTTTTCATCTCTACTGCCATATTGACGACAAAGAAGTTCATTTTCATCGCATTTTTAATTTTATTGTATTTCTTTACTTCTATCATTTGATGATGTTTATTTTCTAAATAATTTTTTATTACTTTTTATCAATATGTTGTTGTCAATGTACATTTAAATCTATTATATTTGGTGCTATGTTTAACAAACGTAATATTATAGGTGTATGGTTATCTTGTTAAATGTGAATATTTTTATCAAAGAAAACAACTTTTAAATGCTTTTTTGCCACTAGGAATATTGTTATTTTATAAGGTTTCAACAATTTAACTTTTTTATCACGTGAGTACTGTAGAACTATTTTTTAAGGTGATAATATCAAACAAAAATAACAACTAGTAATCATTTCAAACACGTCAATGAGTATATTAAATTTTTCTGTTTAATTCTCTAAATTTGACATTATGAAATATAGCAATTCGTAAAATGTTATATTTGTAACTTCAGTTGTTCAGTTTGATGGTTAAATAATCAGTATGATAAAACCTTTAAAATGCCACAATATAACATTTATAAACATGATAAAAGGCGATGTATATCATTATTTGCTGTACAGTTATGAAAGTTTAAAAACCTTTTTATACATATATACTGGCCAGTACATTTATTTGTTTGAAAAACTTTAATGCAAGTTTTTTTTGTAAATTTTAAATACAATAGTGTGCAATATTCTAATATTACTTGTGTTTTCCCTTGCCAGTTGGACAAGCTAAAATAGATTAGTAATCATTGAAATATTAATTTTTTAGATGTTGTAGAATTTGTATTAGTAAAATAATATTATAACATATTTTAGTAGATTAGAAATACATCCAAGCTTTATGCATGCATTTGAGTAAACATGGAACAGGTTTTAATGCACTGTTTTTTTTGTAAATTTTAGAATACAATAGTGTGCAATATTCTAATATTACTTGTGTTTTCCCTTGCCAGTTGGACAAGCTAAAATAGATTAGTAATCATTGAAATATTAATTTTTTAGATGTTGTAGAATTTGTATTAGTAAAATAATATTATAACATATTTTAGTAGATTAGAAATACATCCAAGCTTTATGCATGCATTTGAGTAAACATGGAACAGGTTTTTGTTAAAACTGTACATTTTTATAATACATATCTCTATACAAAGAATAACATGCAACATTAACATTCAATTGATTTTTAATTAGTAATATATTTTTTAAAACATTTTATCACTATTCTCTATTTATCAAAAATTATTTTTCCTCTCAGAGTATATTAGAGATCAATCTTTTTGTATATTCTTCCTGACTAAAACAGTAATAATTGCTTTAATCTCAGTGCATTTTGTTTATATTTCCTAACCTGTATGATGTTATAATCACTGGTGCTGTCGATGAGTTTATACTTTACCCATCGCATATATTTTGATGCCCAATACTTTATCATTAGTTTTCAAATTAATAGAAATCAAATAATTTTTATTCAAATAATAGTTCAACAAATTGACTAACAAATGTAAATAACCAGAATCAGAAATTTTATGTATTTATTCCACCATTAATTATTCCAGCGGAGGAAGGGTTAACTGTTGAATTTCAGTAATATTATGAAAAAATATTTTTAAAACTTTATGACTAATAAAGTAATCTTCCTGCCGCTTGATTGCCTATATTATGTGAATATCTATTGGATAAATATTGCGAAATTGTATTTTAAACATTTTATGCAAAAACAAAATGATTTCTTAAAAAAAAATTTCTACTCATCTAACATCAGTTGATTATTTTTATTATTTATTGAAAACAGCTCCATATTAACATTTGTTTTTATAATTTTTTTTATTGTATAGTTTAGTTATGATTTTACTTTCACCGGTAACATTATTTATTGTTTTAAAAAATCATTGATCCAAAATGATTAATTTTTCTGTTTTACTAAAGATTTTAATTCTTAACATGTGTTTTATTTTATTTTTACCATACCAATACACACAGAACCAAACAAAATATGCCACAAACACATTCCAGAAATGAATGCCACCCACTGAAATATTTTTTTTATTATTTTGTAAATTCTGATTTCCCTTATGTTTTTTAAGAACATTTTTCAACTTACAAATAATATATTTGTTTTTTATATTTTTTAAAAGTCAAGAATTCAAAAGTTTCTCATGAATGTATGATATTTTTCAATCTACGAATATTCCATGAGATCAAAATTGATTATCAATAGATTTTTGATAGGAAAACACGCTTTATTTCAAATACATAAATTGAGCATTGTAATTCAAATATTCAGTTCTAACTGAGGTTTTGTTTCAATATCTAAAATAGAAACATTATTCTTGTTGAATTATTTCTCTGTTTGACATACACAGAACGACAAGCAAACGCAGAAATTTGTTCCATACGTTGAATCAGAACATTCATCAGCCGCATCCTCATTGACCTTATTGTTTCGCTGCTTTCTTCTTAGTCGCAATATGGTGTTACGACCGTGCGGTGAGCATGTGGCCCCTGGCGTCCTTACGTGAGTGTGTGCGGTTGGTATACGAACAGCCGACATTAACATTAATATGTAGAAATCATTCGATTGCAGCATACAACATGGTAGCCTGCCGAATCACAGACATAAGGAATGGCGCTCCCAGCACTCAAGTGCCTTTCAAAAAGTAAGTCTGCCTTTATCTAACTATGGACACACACAGACAGTGACAGGTCTTACAACTTGTCAAATATTATTCTACAAACATCTTCATCTTTAATACAACTCAATCCTCAAAAGAGTTTGTGGCCAACAGATACTTTAGCTGATCTGTGCTCACATTTTCTTCCGAAGTTGGCCTTTAAATATATATACTTTACGGAAGTATTCCACGTCTTCCGAATCCCAAGTCTGTAAAGATTGAGTAATCATAAAATGTTCCAGTTGAATGAGCAAGAATTGATTAAAAATTGAATAAAACAAATTATTAAACTGTCCAGAAATAGGAATAGAATGATGATTTTCTAAAAAATATAACAACTCCCATATTCAGTGTTAAGGCAGCCTATCTATTCTAAATATTTATATATCGATAGACGCTATAAGTAACACTGTCAATACTCTAGAATCACAAAGCTAAAATAAACTATCTTGATTATTAAGAAAACAATTTATATTATTCTTTATAATTTTCACACATATATTTTTTGATAATAGTTTATCATTCACATAGTTCTGGAAATGTTAATTTCAATATAATAACGATGAGTTCTTTTCCATTGAAACAGCAATCGATTATTTTGTAAGTCGTCTGTAAGGATATATGTTAAACTGTCCTATAGATCTCCAAGGTTCATATTGTCATAACATTTATATTTAAATCAATAAATGAGGTACTATTATCAATGTCTCTTAAGAAGTTTTATCTAATTTTCAAATATTTCTCCAATCTTATCTTTAACAAATGGATGCAACTCGGATTAAAGGAAATCAGGTGATGATCATCATATATTAAATATCTGTTTTTCCTAATGAAATTATTGTTTAACAATATAATCCAAAATTTGTTGTGATGACTTCAATAATTCAATTGTTTCGAAAACAGAAATGATTCCAATAAATTGAAGCTGAATTTCGAATACAGTACACATCACGTTGTTGTATAAAAATACTTAACTGCTTCTGAAATGACTCCCGACAGATTTAGAACGAGCGGAATATCAAGTTTGAGCGCATGCCTAAAATTTGCGGCCCACTGGATCTGGCCGCCGGATCGCTGCGCAGGGAGCAGCGCCATCGAACCGGATGCCCACTTCTCGTCGGAGCCGGATCGTCGACGAGCGAGACACTCTTGGTTGCTTAGACCCCCCAGCCTGGCCAGCATTCACAGGGCACCAGACGGAAGGTTCGTCCTGCGCGCCCCCGCCCCGCCTAGCCCTGCCTCCAGTGGAAGTTCTGACGACGGAGGGTTCCTGCCCTCGCGGGGGCGAGTTAGGGCTTCGTGGCGAAGGCCCCTCGTGTGCTATCCCAGCAGACTGAGCTTGCGATCCGACGGGTCCGGACAGAGTGCGAGGATATTCCCTGTATTTCTTTACCCGCCCGTTATCCCCTCTGTTGTGTTTTCGCCGACGCCACGATTCCGCGCATCATCGCCCGCGGCCCTCTCGCCGCGCTCCCCTGTCTACTTCAGCGACCTGAGTTCGGTCCGGCAGGCCAGCTCCGGCGATCGCTCCTTCCCAACGCCGCCCAGTTTCGCCCGCCTGCGCTCCGTCCACCAGAGATACTCGCAGGAGTTGCCCTCTCTGCGGGCCATCCGGGAGGAGGCTCGCGCTCTCGGGCCGCCCTCGCGTCGGTCGCCGCGCCGCCTGGCCCGCTCCGCGCCGGATCTCGCGCGCCGGCACTCGCATGAGCCGTCGCCCGAGAGCCGCTCCTCCTCCAGCGGCTTCGGCAGCAAAAACACCTCTCAGCAAAACCAGAGCAGCCGCTCCGGCAGCACCGGCGAGTGGCGGCTTCCGCCATATCGTCCGCCTCCGCCGCCCCCGGCGCCTTCATTATCTCCGTGGCCCGAGCTGGCACTCCTCGGCGCCCCGCCTCTTCCGGAAACGGCGGACGCCGGCTCGGTGGACGCCCATTACGAATTCGACCCAGCCACGCCCACGCCGACGGCCTCCACCCCCACCGAAAGACCGATGCCGTCTACGGGAACCGGAAGAGCGAGGCCCCGTGACACGGAGGCTCGTCTCCAAGCCATGAAGGAAGAATTCTACCGGTTTCGGCAGAGGCAAGCGAGACGGCACCGCGACATGGAGAGTGTCTGCTGACAGAGAGGCGAAGGCGGATCGCCATCTTAGCCCTCTACGAAATTTAAATACTAATAATATTAATAAAAGTAATAATAATCGTATCGATATCGAGATTTTTAAATTACCCGAGCGTCGATCCTCGGTCCCCCGCCGAAGCCCCCGGGTCGCCGCGGGGACTATTCCGCAGGTCTTCGAATCCCGCGACGTTTCCTTCGGTCGACCGCGTACGTGACATATCTAGTGTATCGTTTTTCCTCCGAGACATAAATTTAAACACAAAAAAAAAATACTGTACTCTGATTACCCAACGGTCTCCGAATCCGGCGACGGGATCGGAAGTTTAAAAACTAATTAAGGACGAGTTCAATTAGTTAAAAGAGAATATGAACGATTTCGTTACGCCGAATGAAGAAAATCGCCCTGTCGTATAAATTATTGTGATCTCAGACGGAAATATTTAAAATAGCCGAGTTTTAACTAATTTAAAGGAAACTTTACAATGTAATAATATATAAATGGTATTTATTTTATGTGCGCGTGAAGGATCAACGATGTTTATAAAGATATATATAAATAAATATATGAAAATGATTACATATATTATTAGTGTGATGATTCAAAATGAAGAAGAAGTTCTTAGTTGATAATATTAAAAGTACTAATAATTAACGTAATATTGATAGTTGGTAATATTGAAGTATGTTACGATTAAGTATGTAATGAAAACATGTTCTAAATTTCACAAGCAAGTACCAAACTCCAAAGCCACTTAATACCGACGTAAATAATTTATCGTTGTTAAGGTTGTAATTCTACGAAGCATTTTCCTTGTACACCTAATATACTACTATGAATAATTAATATATTGTATGTATCGGCGCACCCGCCTATGACGGCCGCCAAGCTCAACAACTGTATAAAACAAATAACTTGACTCGACGTTTAATATACTTATATATATATATATTATTATAGTACACAATTTCACATTTTACCTAATAAGTAAGTAGGTATGAATTTATTACGAATATATCGATTTACACGGAAAATTATTATTGTCCCCTTTGCGGACCTTTTGTAAATTGCAGCATTTTGTAACGGCTTACCCCTTCGATTTTTTTTCTTATTATATTTCGAAATTAAAAATTGATTTCAGATACACAATACTTCAGTAAAATCATCTCAATCGTTTGTGTCATAATTGTCAGCAATTTTATCTTGATAATAATTAAAAATTAAAAATCGTCAAAATGTTATGTGTGATGTCACAATTATTATATATATATTCTTGGGATGTTATATCCATTGTGAAGGACAATTCAATTATACTAAACCGTTTCATGCTAAGATATTCTTACCTTGAATAATTAATGTTATTCTATGAAAATTATATGGCTATATTTTAATACAAAAAAATAGCTCCCACACAAAACTTTTATAACTGTTATTTGTCAATTTTCAACTCACTGCAATCTGTCATCCATCAACAGTTGAAACACTAGAGGTCAGGTTTGAAAAACACTGATATTGCATATTGTTATGCAATATTTGAATATTGGAATCTTTACAAAACAATGTAAAAACAAGAAGAAATAACAAATGTGAAGTTAGCAGCACATTTTCCATTTTAGGTTTGACAGTTTGTGAATAATCTTTATTCTTTTAAATGTAGGGTGAAACATATTGTTATCGGTCAGTAAAAGATTTTTTCGACTTTGGCTGGCTATAATATTTTTGATGTCTCAAAATGGAACAGTGTTTTTTTAACATATTTAGATGAAGAGCAAAAATTTTAATAATCGGTTACTTTTTACAGCTAATAAGTAATTTCTGAGGAAAACAATTGCATTAATTAATTTCTGAGTAAAATAATTGAATTGAGCTTACAAAAACTCTGTAACTCAACATATATTTGTAACAGTGAAAAGAAGGTATCTTGAAAGATTTCTATCTTTGAAATTCAAAAAGACACCAACATCCCTTGATGATAACTTCTGTAACATGAAAATTTAAAAAGAGGATGGCCAAGCTATAAATAGTGACATCATTTTATCATTTGGAAGTTGAAATGGCCGATAATAATACAATTCACCATGCTTGTAATATGGATTAAATGCATTATCAAAATTTGATGATTTATTGTGACACATGACATATTTATCTAAGTGAACATTGCAATAAATATTATTCCTTATTAAAATATATCAAAATTATGTTTTAGAGAGGGTATGATGAAATGATGTCAGTTTACAAATCGTTTCGCGAGGGTTAATTGATTTTTCAGCCTGTTCACCCGTATATGTTATATCTATAAATATGTAGTTAATATTGACAATTTTGTGAAGAATTATGTATATTTATTTGTCATATCAAGAATGAGACGACACATTATTGTTTTTTTAACATTGAATTGAATGAATTCATATAAAACTTTGGAATTATTGCTGAAAGAATTCCTTTACAAAATTTTGACGGTGGTGATTTAATAGTCGTCGCAAAATATATTCACTAAGTAAGTACTTTGTAAATAAATTAAATTTGATCACGTTTAAAAATTTCAACAGCTTGTTTAAGACATTGCATAATGAAGAAGAGATATTTTTTTCTCCACAAAGGCATCTCGACGTTTATAAACGCAGTTTTGTGCAGGATATTCAATTAATAATAAACGTGGTTCATTCCAACTTGTCATCTGATTATTCATTTGTGTCATTGAAAAGTCATTTATAAGAAGTGAGATATAAATATAAATAAAGAGTTTTAATTGTATTTTTGGCATATGCTGGTGTGCAGGCTGTTATTTTTAAATATATACAAACGTTTAAATGTATATACATAAATATTAGATATATATACACACACACAAGGACAATTTGCCCTGAAATAATTCTAACGCTTTATGACACAGGCGCGGACCGCGCTCCTGTGCAAACTCTATCAAATAATATATGAACTTAGTTTAATCAAACATTTTTAATCGGCGGTTCCCAAACTCCGAGGGCTGAGGTGTCTTTCTTGCACTGTAAACCTGGATTGCGGCTCATTATTACGTCTCTCGATTGCTGTCGATTTAATTTCACATTTATAAATACCAACTGTGGATGTAGAATACTGTAGTCATTATTGTGCCTAAACGGTTGATATCTTTATTTGTGTGAAATTTCATTAAATACCCAGTTTATCAATCTTTTTATTGAAAATTTTGTGTTATATGGGAAAAAAATGTTGCCAAAACACCACTATTTAAGCCATGAAATTGATAACAAATTTGCGATAATGTTGGTGTGCCAATAAGCGTTTCTTGGCACTTTGGAATGTATATGCCTAACAATAAATGTAGGCTGTTGTTTGTGCTGTTGCGTATCACGACACAATCCTGTAAACAGGGCAGAAGAAATGATTTTAGAGCTTGAAAAATGTACTAGACACAAATGTACAACATTCCCATTAAACTAATAACATTTCATATAAAAAAAAATACACTTTTACCCTTCAGAAAGTGAATCGAATAGGCATTCATAAATATGTATAGTATTTTTAATTAATATTGTATTTAATATTTATTTCAAAACGTATTATTGGATTTATGAGTAACCTGGGAGGAACCCTGTTGCTTCCGAGTTTGGGAAAAGCCGTATTACAAGACATTACGTAGGTAGTGCAATTAGCCTACAATCGCTGTAGAGAATCATAGTAATGTAGACTTTCAATATTCGTTTTTCAAAGATGATTATGATATGCAATATAATGTTGTACGCAAAACGTACAACGATGTGTTTGTAAAAAAAAACTTGAATGTTTATCCTTCTACACGATATTTGGGATTTTTGAACGCTTTTGATTTTCTTTTATTACGTATTATGTAATTGTTTTTTATGTAGACCGTGTATTTTGTTATGTAGGTGGCAAATTGACGGTTTAACTTCAAACATGATATCACTTTAGTTCATATTTTTCATATTGAACTCAATGTTTTCTTTTGTATTTCGAATTAACTTCCAGTAACATAGCATCTGTATGTTTGGTTAAAATTGCAATTAGTCAATTAAAATCTAATTATATAAAATTATTGTCTTTCAATTTCTAATAATTGAAATAATGAGTCGTAAAATCTAAATAAAATTTATATTATATAATTTATGATTTCGACTGAAAGTGCTTGATGGAATTTGAATTGTTACAACTGTGTATGATTCCACATGTGTCACTGACAACCCGGGTTTCAGTCAGTTCTGTTGAATGCAAAACATGTGGAATCGTACAAAGTTGTAACAATTCAAATTTAAAATTTACATATATTCTTTAAATGAATTTATTCAATAAACAAACCATTTTGTTGTTATGTTGATTCGTTCAGCATTAATTTAATACTTTCTTCAGATGCTGTTGTGCATTGAATATTAAAAATGAACTATTGGTAATTGTAAAATACGCAAGTAAAAATTCAAACTTGTTTTGTAACAAAATGAATTCTAATAAACGTAATGTTTATTTTCGACGATGAAAACTGCATTGATTTACTTTTGTAATCTAGAGAAGCCCTTGCATTGCCACCTGCATCATAATTTCAGATTTCATTTTGGTTTTTTATTGCTTTTTGTTATAATTGTTTTGTTAAACTAAATTATTATTTATTGTCTATCGATGTGAAGAAGATGCATCAATTTAGTGCGGGAAAAATTGTTCCGTAGCAATAAATAATTTCATTGTGAAATCTGAAACCGAGTTGTGATTTTTGCTACATATGTATGTATAATTTAGGTTATTTATAATTTGAAGTACAAATTGCGGTAATTTTATATGTTACAAATTAAGTTCTTGTAATTGTTGATTGTTTTTTAATGACATTTGAGGAAAAAGAGAATTGAAGAAATCACAGAAAATTTTAACATATGCTTTAAAATTAGTAAAATATCCACCGAAGATTTATTGATTCCCGTTTTTATAAAGTTATGATTATTACGATAGCTATTTTCGACTCTGTCGTTGCACGGAGAGCCTAAGAAAACGTATTTTCTGTTCAGTTGTTAATTTTAAATTTGTTTGGTTTTTTTCTGAAGGCGGCCATTGTATTTGAAAACGAAGCGAGCTGTGTACATATTGAAGTGTTGATAACGTGAAAGAAATATTTTGTTTGAAAATTGTACTAATGAGAAATGAATTCAAATCTCTTCGATAAATGAAATTGCCGCATCGTCTGCCATTGATCACATTGAGACTTATTGTACTACCAACTGTAATATAAAAACTCGATGTTATTTCATAACACATTTCATTTATCAAACAGATTGTGGAAATCCATCTAGAATTGACAATTATAAATTAAAATGAATTCGAATTTGTTCAAACTAATGTCTTATTTTATTTAAATACCTTCACATTCATCCTGAACGAACTGAAATACTCAAGATGTTAAAAATACTGAAATGAACTGTGTTCCTAACCCCACTAAAAAAAATTAAGCAATCCTTTCTGTACATAATTATAATTTCAGCATACAAATCATCTATAGTTATTTTGAGTAATCATTCAAAGTGATAGCCTTTTATAACTGAAAGCTGTATGGATATTGATAATGCATCCTTTTATAATGTTAATGATATACGTAATTAACAATGTCGACTGAAGGTGGGTATTTGAAGGAATTTCCATATCAAATTTGTGATACAATAGGACTGACACTCAGTAAGCAGTTTTCATCACTTATATTCAACAGGAATTACACAAATATATATAAATACATACATTAATGATTTGATTGTAATGACATAGACAATATAGCCAGATTTTCATAATAATCACGGATGTCGTAGAAACTTTCCAGGTAAGTATTTTGTTTGTTATTAAGTTATCTTAAGGTGTTTCTTTTGGAAGTAACTTGATGGGATCACCGGTAAACTGGTTGCCGTGACAGAGTGGTAATGCACAAAAGCTCTCATTTCAATGAGACTCGATTTTAACTCAGAATTCCTTTCCAATAATACTTTCTATAGGTAGCAAACAGAATGTGCAAACTTCAGATTGTAAATCAGATTCCAAAAGAACACAATTTAATATGACTCACATCACATTTTCGAATAATAAGTTAACATTGACAATTTCAAACGTTCTCCCAGTTGCATCGCCATTTGCAGGCTAGTTTCTCTAAGATGCTCTACATCAAAATATTTAAAAAAAAAACTATAGCTTTGTTCATATAGTTTTTATTGTATATGAAAACGTCATTCCGTGAATTATAAGAAATATTTTATTTGCAATATTCCAAATTTTCTTGACAGAAATTGTAAAGAAAAAATTAATTAAGCAATGGTTTTCATTTTAAATAATAAAGACACATTTTCAGAAATATTTTCATAATATACTTACTTTATGATCAGGGTTGGTTTTGATCATCGTAAGCATTATTAATTGATGATATTCATCAGTTATCATAAAATATATTATGGAAATAGTAGTAAAAATGTGTATTTATTATTTAAAATATAATGCCCTCCGTCAAGAAGTGACAGTTATTGCCGTAAAAATAGTTTTTACGCTAATAAGCTTGATAATCATATGTCACAAATGGTAATTTTTCAGTTTTAGCTAAAGTATGTGTTTTAAATAATAAAAACATTATCAACTGATGCTCGCGATGAGCGAAACCGGTCCTGATCAAAAAATATATTGTGGAAATAAGTACTAAAAAAAAAATGTGTTTTTATTATTTAAAATATAATGCCTTTCCATCAAGAAGTGACAGTTAACACCTTAAAAGTGATTAAAGTATGTGTGACCAATGGTATACTGGTATTCATTTGACATCATTAATTATTTATTAGATGTACTAAATACTTAATTGCTTTGCTTTTAATAAAAATGAATTCAATTCAATTTAATGAGGTAAAAATAGCAAAGCATATAGATCAGTGGTTCTTAACCGGAGGTGCGGGAGAAGCCTCTCTCAATATAAATTATCTTTGCATTATTTGAAAGCTATTTTCGATGTCATTGGCCAATTATTTATTTGTTTGAGCCTTGCTTCACAAATATTGTAATGAATAAGCAGCAAAAGCTAAACCATTAATAAAAATATTATTGTTTTGTTATTGTTACATACTTCAAATGTACATTTTTTTTGAAATGAACAATATTTTTCGCAAGAAATGTATTTTAATAAGCTGCAGCAAATAAATATGTTTAAAATTTTATAATACGTCATTACATTAGATATTTTTAATGGTTTTTATTGAAATATGTCTTGTTTTAAACAATATATAAAGCTAAGCTTAATATAATTTTAATCATAGCTCTGAAGTGGTGGAAGTTAAAATATACAGCTAAAAAACTATGCTATTTTTATTGTGTTATAAATAAATGCTTATTTTATAGGTTAATAAATTAAATTCACCTGGTATTTTTTTGAATCTAAACTTTTTTGCAGTAAATTTAACGTCTCACAATCTGTGGCAGCCCTGCATCTGACAGTTGTATAATGTAATACCGCGTGTCGTAATCCCGTTTGGTTTGTAGATATGAATGGAGGCAATTTCCCAATTAAGCGCTATCGTCCTTAATGAAACGTGGGCTCGTGTTTTGCGGATTGCCCCTTCCCTCGCCGCGGCCCTGTCGGCCGGCCGCTACGCCTATCCTGCTCCGCCACTGGACTATCTACTATTTTAATCCAGTGACATTCAATATGTGGAGAAAAATATATCCAGTAAATTTTAATTCCGCATATTGAGATATTTTTTCGCCAGCGATTTCAGCACGAAGACTGTGGACCGTGGAGCGCATAAGAAAATGTTTGCCTCGTCATCTATTGTATCATGGAGTTGACGATAATACCACAATTATGGGCAGAACGTATTCCATAAAACTATGCCCCCATTGTACTTGGGAATATTCCACATTTTAGATTATATATTATATTATTTTTAGCTTTTTTTAATATTGTTGTGCTGCGAAATACAATAATATAAGAAAATATAAATAGACTGGAACCGTAACGGTTGGTGGATAGTAAAACGTTGAGTTATTTAAGGAATGTAACAAAAAACAGTTTTATATATAATATTTTTACTACAATAGTTTATTAACATTTGCTTTGATAAATCAAAGTGCATCTATTGCCAATTTTAGTTTTTTTCGAAACAAAAAGTTCTATTGTAAATCAACATGGCTATAACACCAATTTTGTGTAAACGCGAACAGTAAGCGTAATCATGATTCAAATTTCATGGCGTATGTTTGAAGCTTTATATAGTGTTTTCGTATGAAAAAATGAGAACGAAGGAAATTACGTTGGATTTGGAATAAAAGCCGTAATAAAAATGTAAGCACCAACAAATTTTATCAAAAATCTTCGCTCGAAATGGTTTTGTTAACACATGTATATTACTTATTTAAATTTTAAATATTCGCATATGTTTTGAAATTTTTAGATTTGGTTCAGTTGTTGCTTATACGAGATTCGGGTCAAAGGCTCGCGGTCATCCTTCGATTCCATAAATACGTTTCGATATTCAAAATTTGATTATTTATTTTATTACAGCAATGAATTAATTATAGTTATATTAAAAAATCGCCATTACGTTAGGTGTCTATTGATTGCTGAAAATAATAGACGTGTCGCTTTTTGAATACCGTTATAAAAAAACATACGTTTTTAATTCAAACGCATTGAAAAAATGAGGAGTTAACTTTTCTTAATGCACCGAAAAATTTTCAGCCCGTTTGAGTTCCAAAACCCCAATATTTTTCGGCATCCTTACACAGTCATGTGAATAATTACCTAATTTCTAATAATTATATAATATCATACGGACATATTACAACTTGAGAAACGCTGTAGTAATTTTTTTTAACACGCATTTAAGCAAAACTCATAGATTTTTATACAAAAAAACTGCACTACGGGTGGTGAGTTTATTTTTATTGAGGTAGCATTTTTTACTATTTTAAATTGTGATATATTTTCATAATTGACAAGGAAGTGGATACTTGTTCATTTTCAGCACTTATTCACCATACAGACAAGCGTATTTTTTTTCGAATTCGACCGTTCAACTTTTGAATGTATTCAATTTTTTATTTATGTTTAATAGCTTATATTTAACACTTATCACTTACTGTCAATAATTTACCGCCTTTTCTATGCAATTTGAAACGCATTCATCGTAATAGTGTTCTGATAAATTATACATACGCCGTGTTTACAACTAATTGAAAATATTTCTTTGGGATGATATTGTTCATAAAAGCAATCAATATTATTTAAAAATCATAGAAAATACAGAATGATTTAAAATACAGTTTATATTCCCCCACTCTGAACATAGATTTTTCTAATTTATGATATCGATTTAAGGTGCTTGAAATAATTTTAATATTAGATTTGAATCGTTCAAATTTTTTTCGATTCCACATGTTTTGTATCTAACGACCCGGGTTTCGCCTTTCGACATCTTCATGCATTCTATCACGCGGAGCCAATATAACTGACGACGTGTAGAATTTTAATAAAATTCAAAAATTCAAAGTTAAAATATTTTTTTAATCTTGATAAAAATTTGGGCAAAAAACACAATCCAAAACCTTGACAAACTGTCATTTTAATATTATAACTTTTATATGCCAAATTGGATTGATAATTGTAATTGTATATAACCATGAATATAAATTATTTTTATTTTGTTGTAAATGTCATATTTTTAACCCTCTAATTGCTAATGTCTCAACTGTTGAGACGGATGTTTTAAGTGTGTTGACGTTTCACACTTTAAAGTACAAACAAGTCAAAAGTGTCAAAACTTTCACGTTAGAGCAAAGTGATTATTCCTGATAATCTCTAGTGAAGTTTTGTTGACGTCAATACTGTTGAATTATTGTCTTAATTATTTGGTGGAATGAGTAAATAATTTCTAAGTTATATGGAGTGTTTTTGAGTTGGAGTCGTAAAAAACGAGCGAATCCAACTAATTATTCGATTAGACGATTTTTAAAAATATCTCAATGAAAAATAAATAAATCGTTCGTGTTTGAGTCTCGATATAGTAAATTTTAGATTTTTGCCGGATTGATTGGTTGAATTTTATTTTAATACACATACATAGGAAAGTTTGAAATGACTGAAACAAAAAAACTTTTTTTTACTCGGAGTCGTGTTTTTTAACGACTCCGAAGCCCTGGTTATTTATATATTTGATGTAAGATCAATATTTTCGTGATCTACTTTGAGCGTTTTCATAAGAAATTAGCCACAAGTAAAAAAAAAACACGTAAAAAAACATATATTATATTAGAAAACGTTACAATTTTATGACAGACTTCAACTTACAGATACATTACAATATATTTATTGACATGCCACCAATGCAAGACAATCTGCAAACAAGGCGCCAGAGTTTGACGTTTTGAATCGTTCAGAAAATTAGAACTACCTTTAACATTCTCTAATAACGGCGGCAAATATAAAATGACATTTCATGTGTGACGTAAATTTATTGCCATTATTAAAAAATACCCTTATACATATTGATACTTGAAAAAATAAATGAGAAATGGTTACGAATGAATATCATATCGTTTTGGTTGATACGTTTTATGTTTTATAAGTTGCAAAGATTGTGAAAATTTGAGGTTAGGTTTCATCAATTATATTTTACGAATTGAATGAAATTACCAAATCAAATAATTTTTCAATTTTTATATTATGACCTTGATCTATATTTAGTTTGTTGACAAGCGCGCGTGTCAAGAATTTTAACGTGTGTGTATATAACATTTTTACGAAAATTATAATTTGACCTTGAAAATTTGCCGTTTTGTAGAAAATTTAATAGATTAGGGACTGTTATACGAAAAACTGCCACATTCGCTATAAGAAAAATGCTGTTGGAGAGTATGCTATAGAAGGGTTTACTATACTCCATCGCCTTTGTCAATAATAATATATTTCTGATTAGAAGATATTGCAAACAGTGAAGTTTAAATATTATACTTTTTCGACTTTTTTGTCGTATCCAAGAGAATGAACCACCACTGGGTATATCTGCACTTAATTATGTATTATAATTATATATATAAAGTTTTCAACTAGTTGTATGTAATTTTTTGAAAAGTAAATATCATTCTGAAAAAACATTGGCTCAACACTACAGTAATTGATCGGTTAACGAGCATAATATGTTCTAAGTCTATACGTCCATTAGTTTTACAGATAAAATAATTGGATAAAAAATATTGTTCGTTATCCGAATATGTGTTCGTCGTTCGATCTCTTCGTGATAATGTTCATTGTCCGATTTGTTTGCAATACGAACTGTTCGTTAACCGATCACTCACTATATATATTTCTCTAGGGATTTTCTTCTCAAAGAACACTAGCAGTATGTAGTATAATAAAAATCAAAAATATTAATGTTAATTCTAATCCCCTCCATATATTTAGTAAAAAGATGTTTGTGCCATACCATTTTTATTTTTCAAATTAAGAATTGGATTCATTGTTTACCTTAGTAATGAAAACCCTTGTGATATAGTGAACCTTAAGATGCGTCTGGAAGAATTGTTTATTTTACGTCAGTTCTGTTGCATCCGTGTGATAGAATGCCTGAAGATGCCGAAAGACGAAACCCGGATCGTTAGTGACAAAACATGTGTTCAAATTCAAATTTAAGTTCACATTCAAATTTAATACAAATATAATAAACACGAGTTTGTTTTAAAATATTATAGGTATACAATTGTAATAACGCCGTTTTTCGGAAAGCTCGACTTTATTAGTAATTAAACAATTTCCCGTAATGAGTAAAAGTTTTACCATTAGGTCAAATGTCGTGACAGGTCGATCCGGCAATTCCAAGTCCACACTCCACTGTCACACTCAATATGTCAGTATGCTGACATTTCATCCCGACAGCATCCACTATCATATACGGTCCGTCAGTTGCCTCCGAGCTGTCGACGCGGTCGTTGGTTCAATCGATCATTGTCACCTGTCAAGTTTAGAGTTCCGAAAAATATACATCTAATCTACTTTATTCGTGGTGCGCCTAATCTAAATTTAATGTGTTTTAAATTAGTTCTAATCATTAGCTGTTGAAAAAATATGCAACTACCGTGTCAGAAAATTTAGGCCCTCGCCAATTTCGAGTGATTTAAATTATGGATTACGTTTTTTATTAACAAATAAACCAACAGATTAGAGTTAGATTAAACCAATAGATTTTTTAAAACATACAAAAAATGTTTTATTTTTTCACTACAATCCATTTATCGGTTAACAGAAATTTTGAATATTATTGAATAAATTATATATAACCATTTTTGAAGTTTGAATTGTTGCATTATTTTACATCTCCACAATTTTAGTCACTGACGAAACTAGTTTTGCTTTTAACATTTTCAGGCATTTTAATACACGGATGTAATTGAATTTACCGGCTTTCACTTATAAACAAGAGAAAATAAAACAAAATAAAATATATAAACCCTATCTGTAGAATCCGTGTGATAAAATGCCTTAAGATGCTGAAAGGTGAAACCCATGTTGTGATTGTAAATCGTGTGTAAATCTACAAAGTTTCAACAATTTAAATTTGATATTGAAATTTCATATAGCACCTTCAGTCGACATCGTAAATCATAAAAATCATATTCTAAAAAAAAGCTCCATTGTAATGCAAAAAAACGTATTTAGTAAACTAATTAAATGTATCTGAGTTCAAGTGAATTAATAAACTCTACGCCTTGGATTCAAAAAATGTCTGCCGTAGGCCTTCTACGTCTCTACAACGTCTACGCTTTATATCTGAATTTAAATATAGAATAAATGTTATTTTTTATTTTACTTATAATACAACTAGTATAATTAATCAACTGGGCTTATATTTTTATTTAATGCGGTTGAAACAGTATCTTTGTTGGAAGGACTTATGAATACAAGTCTAAAAAGACACATGTTGATGCGAGTAATAACAAATCAAATGTAATATTCTACAATATTTTATTTTGCAAAAGTAACCATCCTCTCTTTAACGTTGTCATATTTTTAAAGTTTTAAATTTGCAAACTATTTTGTTAGTTGCATTGAAGCTTTTTTGTACTTTCAAAGATTTTTCTTACTTAATGTAATAATGCAATATTATTTTTTTTACAATAATACACTAACGCCTGGCTGAAACACTTTATACATATGTATTACAATATATATATGCGCTAAGTAAACAATACCACTTTAATGTGTTAACTGTCACTTCTTGGCGGAATTACGACAGCATTTATTTTGTTTTCATTTTTTTATCTAGCTTTTGAAATTCAAGTGTAATTAAATGGTTTTTTTGTCATCATTTGACAACTCTTCAAAATCACCCAATCAAAAAATAAGGTAACAATTAGAAACCATATTTGAATTCTTGAAACTTTGTACAATTCCACACGTTATGTTACACCAACGACTTGGGTTTCACCTTTCGGCATCTTCAGGCATTCTATCACAAGGATGCAACATAACTGACGATAGAGATATACCCAGAATTTGTCAATCGTAGATATCAAATTTGAATTGTTACAACTTTGTACGACTTCACATGTTTTATCACTAACGAGCCGGGTTTCGCCTTTCGGCATCTTCAGGCATTCTGTGGTCAATTCTGTTGCATCCGTGTGATAGAGTGCCTGAAGATGCCGAAAGGCGAAACCCGGGTGGTTAATGACAAAACATGTGGAATCGTACAAAGTTATAACAATTCGAATTTAATATTGAAATTTCATCAAGCACCTTCAGTAGATATCCTAAATTATATCATAGATATATTTATAAGCAGTGGCACTTCTTTGCAGCAATTATCAAAAAAAAATCTTAATTATTCCAATTGAAGAAATACAGCAGACGCTAAATAAAAAAAAGCTATTATAAAGTTTGTATCTATACCGTTTTGTAAGTAACCGTGCAGTGTGGTACGTTCATTAACAAAAGTGTGGTCAAATCGACTGTATTTGAACAATGCGGCTGTGGTGGACGATTGTGCTAGTGTGGACTGTGGTACGAAGCCAAGCTCCTTCCGACATCGACGGGCCTTACCACCCTCCGACTTCGTATCTGGCCATCGTCGGAGGACATGCCGTGTTCAACTGCCAGCTGGACTTCCCTCACGACATTGAGATACCATACAAGCTTAACTGGAGTAAAGATGTAAGTTTTATTTATTTATAATTACACGGTACAAAATTTACAAATTATGAATTCATTGCTTTTGCAACGTTAACATATTTGAATATAAAATTTAAGAAATACACAGCAAAACAATCAACAAGGAATGTAAAAAAGTCAACCAAGTAAGCTCATGAAAGGGAGAGTAAATATAAAGACCACGCCAGTTATAATTTGTAACAAAAAAAGCAAATTTCCGATGATTTTTCTTAGTTTTATATACAGAAATAATTAATAAACTTACAAATTGTTTATTGTTATATCACAAAAAAGCAGCTTTCTTGAAGAATTTTTGAAGAAAATTGAGTTTAGTAAGCCTGAAACTATTTAAATCTGTCAAGTGGCAGTTCGAACACTCGAAGAAATTGCAAAAATTCGATGAAGAAATCCTTTACAGTTATAGTAAAATGTTTTTAAACCTGCCTTATTGATATCAGTGTGTGTCCTGTCAAAGAATCATTTCAATAATAGGAATAGTTTTGGAGGAAAATATATTTAAAGATATTAACGAGATATCTCGACTCGGGCAGCAGTCCGGTTAAAACGTACGCATAAATTATTATTTATTTATTTATTCATAACTACATGGTACAAATCTTACAAATTATAAATTCATCGCTTTTGCAAAGTTAACATATTTAATTATAAAGTATTGGAAATTCAACAAATACACAGTAAAACAACTAACAAGGATTGTAAAAAAAGTCAACCAAGTAAGCTCATGAAACATTTACTTTAACTGAAAAATAGTGTTCGCCTAAACTCACTTTCGTCCACATGGAATGTGTTGACATCCGAAGCAATACTGTTGAACCTTGTTAATGCTCTTACCATTGGGATTCCCATTGGTACACTGGTTCTAAGCTTTGGAAGATCAAACAAATTATGTCCACGATTTCTTAAAAAGTTACCATACAAATAGCATGACTTGAAAAAATAATCAAAGCAAGCTATGTTTTTTTTTTCTTATACAAAGTTAATGACTTTCAGCCTTGGAAGGCATTGTCTTAGCATGTCAGAAAGAAGATCAAATGATAATAAACCGTCTCATAAAAATGCAGAATTCTTTTGTGAAAACTATATATAAAAAAAAAACTAGACAAAGACGTCATATCGTAAAATGAAAATTTTAATTGAATCAATACGTTTTCAATACAATTGCTAACTTCACAATTTGAAATAGAATCAAATTTAAATTGTTGAAAAACGTACGATTCCTCATGCTTTATTACTAACGACCCGAGCTTCGCCCATCTTCGGGTATTATATTAGTTCGGTATAGGGTATTGTAATAGAATCGAATCGTACAAAATTTCAACAATTCAAATTTTATATTGAAATTCCATCATGCACCTTCAGTCGATATCGTAAATTATAAAAAGGTATTGATAGTTTTTTTACACGGAGTCACAGAAACACGATTCCAACTAAAAAAAGTAAAAATTTCAGTTTTTTTCTTACCTTTACTATTTATGTGCATTAAATTAAAGATCAACCGACTATTCCGGAAAATTGATCAATACCATAACACCGCTCAATTCTACGACTCAAACTACGGCCAAAATATAGCGACTCCACGTTTCTCTCTCCGACGCTACAGCCCTGATTTCTAACATTGAAATACCTACAAGCCAAGCGTACGATTGCAATTGAGTATTCATTAAAAATGGTCATTATTCACAAAGTTTTGTATATCTCAAGTATTTGATATTTTTAAAAGTAAAAGCGAATTCAGTAAACAAAGTTCAAACTGTCAGTTCAGTTGTTTAAAATTGATTGTATGCCTAAGGATGCCGAAAGACGAAACCCGGATCGTTAGTCACAAACCATGTGGATTCGTACAAACTTTCAACCATTCAAAATTCAATCAGTTGCAAATTTTGTTTCGGCTCTCGAAAAGTACGAATTTTTGACTAACCACTCTTTTCCCTTCGTGCGAAGAATTGATCTGGCGATAAATTATCAATGCGGTAAATTCAGTGTTAAAATATAGCTGTCCGTGACCAATCTGCACGCCATGACATCACCGTTTGACACACGGAGTTATTCAGATGTGTAGCTGCATTTTGTTTTGATACATAAATAGAACATTCTGGATGTCCCATCAATATTGTTTTCCAACAATACCTGAGTCTATTATTATCAAAATTCATGAATCCGCATCGACCTTGTTACTCTACACCAGTCTTTACAAATAATTGCATTTACATTTTTAATCAAACCCAACAAAGTAGAGTCCAACGAGTTTAACTTTCAAGTGACACATTTGGGGATTTGATTGACGAATAGCCGTGGGTGTAAGTGAATCACGGAATGGATTTAGTTGTTGGACTATATGCAGTGTTGTGTTGTGGCTACAGACTGTCCACACCCGGTATTGTATTCTTCTCCATTCATTACCTCAAAATTTAGACACGAACTGGCGGATTTTTCAGCGGAGAAAAGCTTAACATTCAATATTTTATCCGTTCAATTTGTGTGTAGTGTATTTCACGTAAAATTATATTTTACTCTCAATTCAGTAAAATCACTTATAATCTATTAACGCCTTTTCAAAATACGTCTTACAAACTATTTACTGACCGTAGTTGAAGTGCATTCGTGTCTATGTGAATGCTGAAAGTTTCGGATTGACAAAAAAATGTGAAAGTGCGCAGAGCTTGAACGATTCCAATACAAAAATGAATTGTTGAAATTATGTACGATTCCACTTGTATTGTCGCTAACGAAGCGGGTTTAACCTTTCGGCATCTTCAGGCATTCTATGACAGGGATACAACAGAATCCGTGTGATAGAATACCCGAATATATTTAATTCACAGATAAATAGGAAAGGTAGGAAAAAAAACCTGACAAATGTAATTTTTTTTGTCGGATTTGTGTTGTTGGTCAATGCCGAAGTCGGAGTGGGATTTGTGTATTTTTGACGACTCTATGCCCTGATTTTCATGGATACAAAGATCCACGCAACAATCATGTTATTATATAAATCTTAATTGATAAATACAAAAATATATACACAAGAAGAAAATGAAAAAAAAAATGTAACTGTGAAAGATAATACTTTTTAACAAGATAAATTAGTAGTCGCACTTAATTCGACGAAGAATCACTTTTGGCTAGGTGTTTAAAACCAATTCATTGAATTTCTACCTTTAACCGGATAGCTACCTGAGACGAGATATCTCGTCAATATCTTTTAACATTTCTTCCTCCAAAACTCTTCCTACTATTAAAATGATTCTTTGACAGGACACACACTGATATCTATAAGAAAGGTTTAAAAACATTTAACTGTAAAGGGTTTCTACATTGATTTTTTTGATTTCTTCGAGTGTTCGAACTGTCACTTGAGAGATCTCAATAGTTGCAGGGTTACCAACATTTTTTTGAAAATCCTTCAATAAAATCTGTTTTTTTGTATAACAATAAACAATTGGAGAGTTTATTGATTATTTCTGTATATGACATTTAAAAAAGTCGAAGATTCACTTTTTTGTCGCAAATTATAGCTAGCGTGCTGGGTACTGCCGTATTTTTTTCTGGCAGCCAAAGGATTAAAAGCAAGGCGTATTGAAAGCGAGTAGTTAACTAAATACTGGCCATATTCCAATCCTATCTTTTCTCTCTTTACTCTCTTCATAAAATAAAAAAAAGCATCTAATTAATAAGCATTTTTAGCAGAATAAAAATGTTTACTGATCAAAGTTAGCAGACGTATGTTACATGCTTATTGCGCAATTCATTATGCTAACAATAAGCTTGTTGTAAGTTATAGATGTTATGAAAGGTCCACATCTGGATTGTAGTTAAGTTTACTAAGTACTTAGATGAATAAATCAGGTGTCAGTGAGATGAAAATTGTTGACTGCAACTTTATTTGTAGTAAGTGGCTTGCTTGCATTTACATAGATAAATATACCCACTTACTTTATGACGGAACTGTAGCCTTGTGCATATTTTATATATGAACGCTATCCTTGTCTCAACCAATAGTAATCTCTTTAACTTGACGTTTGATCTTCATCTCTATAAATGAAATGTTTCATAAATGAAAATTTGTGTCTTATTGATCACTACACTATGAACCCAACGTGTGTTATCTGTAACATAGAGTCATTTTACTAGATTTTTATAGATACATTATATATTCGTAATAAATTTGATGCTATGTATAAGATAAATATAGAAAAACTAAAAAGTAAAGTAAGATTTGAATCTTCACTGAGTTAACCCCATGTTTGCCCAAGATGGCAGATTTGGCGGGCCGCAAAAAATAAAATAAAAAATGTAATGGAATAAATTAGCATTTCATATAATATATTGTCAAGTATATATAATACATAAGATAGTCGCGCAACTTTTCAATTAAATTCGAAAAATACTTTAGACATTATCAAATCGAATAATAACCGACCATCATTTCCGGCGCCTTATTATACTTAACCCAAATCAAACACCTTACAAAGCTTGGGTCAGAAAGATTTATAACTATTGTCCAACGTGATGTTTTATGGATTTATTCGAAATTTTCTTACTTTTAGGGTGGAAGTGGCGCGCCACTTTTATGAAATCCGTTTTTACTTTTCATTTCACGTAAAAACAGCATAAAAATATTTAAAGGGCGCCATTTTTTGCCCAGGGCGGCTAAGATGCTGTTCGGGACCTTAGTGTTACGTTCATAGCTCTTTGGACTGTAAAGATAACAATCAGATTTTTGATAAACGGGTTAAAAACAAAATAGATCGCCATATTTGCTACACCTCCAGAATTTACACTGCAAAATGTCGCTGTTTATAAAAATCAATTAGCCGCCTTTTTGCTTCAGTACTCCAATAAATATACGAAATGAACAAAATAGCGGTCGTCTAGACACATTTTTTCACAGATGAAAGTTATGAGAAATTCATTTTAACGAGGGAAAATGATTTGATTAGAATAAACTGAATCGTGTGACACCATTAATAGACAAAATCTAGAGTATATACATTCTTTTAAAATGTGTCAGCACTACCAATATTTACAGGTGAATGTCAATTAAGTATTGAATTGTTTATTGCTCAACTGTGTCTCAACAGCTCGTGCCAATTATCAAACAAACTAAATCACTTTTAATCTGTGGTTAGCGTATTAATTTCATCACCTTCTTTTCATAATTGAGAGCGTTATGTTGTCGATGTATCGAATATGAGATGCTGACAAAACATATGTATTCGAAATATTTTTTGATTAGTTTTACCACTACTGTCATAATTATTTATTTAAAGGTTATGTATTAGAAGATGGGTAGGAAACTGTAATACCGACATACACACAACTGATAAAATATAAATATAATAGAGTACCAACAGGAAGCGTGACATCAGCACAATCAAATTGTCAAAACATTCATGTCATCAGAACGTTTGAAATTTAAAAATATGCTTTCGGACAGTGTAAAAATATGTAAATAAACCAGGGCTTTGGAGTCAGAGTCGTTAAAAATGAGCGACTTCGACTACTTTTTAGATTATACGATTTTGAAGAATTTCTCGATGAACGATTTGCCGGATTGGTTTATTAAACATTAATTTAATGCTCATATAATAATAGGAAATGTAGGAAAAGGCCTGACAAAAATAAACTTTTTTTAGTCGGATTCATGATGTTGGTCAATGTCGAAATCGGAGTCTTTGGTCGATGTAGTAGACGAAGTCGTGTTTTTTTTTAACTATTCCACAGCCCTGTTTTTAACAGTTCGAAAACTCGAAGAGAAATGTATCTAGGTCAATATTTCTTTCGGCTTATACGAGGCCAAAATGTGTATTCTACTACCGTTGATAATATCAAATTGTATGTTCCTGATATTTTTTTGAGAAGCCATGAACATGTATTATTTGTTCTTCTAACGCGTAGAGCCGGTCTGTATAAGGGGATGCAACTTATGTAAGAGCGTTTATAAATGTTAACAGTATCGTTTCACTTTTAAGGCGATAACTATTACTCTTGGTAGAAAGGCATAATATTTTAAATTAAATAATAAAAACAAATTTCTTAATACTTATTTCCGAAATTAATTTTCTGACGCCGAAATTGGTATCAACTGAGTATATACCTTATACATTTTGTAGAACTAAAATACATTGCTTTTTTTCACCGTGTTATAATGGAGGTCTACGAAATAAATGTAAAATCAATTTTTATACAATTTTTAAAGTATCATCAGGGCTGTAAAGTCAGAGTCGTGAAAAACGAGCGACTCCGAATGGTTTATCGATTAGACGATTTTGAAGAATATCTCAATGTTCAATTGCCGGATTGGTTGGTTAATCTTTAATGTAATGCTCATAAATAGGAAAGATGGAAAAAAACTTGACATTTTTTTTTTTTAAATCGGATTCGTGTTAGTCAATGCCGAAGTCGGAGTTGTGCTTTTTAACGGCTCCGCAGCCCTGATTAAAATAGATTTTTCACATTTTATAAAAAAAATCCAATGTAACCTTTTATAAATCACTTTTACGTTGCAAAAACGTTTTATTCACTGGGATAAATGAAAAATAATCGTTCTTTTGAATGCCAATGTCGAGATTGACCGGTATTAATGTCTGAATGATTTTTTTGTTTGTCAAAATCAAGTCAAGTCGCGACAGAGTCTCAGTCACTAATCTTCTTAACGAATTTGGAAGCGTGCCTCGCGGAAAGACGAACATTATTTTGCATAAATTGACAATACGCTCTTCCCAGTTCAACTTGCTCTCTTGTACATTCGTCTTATTACTTTTATGATCTAATATTTAACAATTTTAACACCGGACGGTGTTTGTGGGCTTAGAGTCTTCTTATTTAATACATGGTAATTGTGCTATTTTACACTGGGGAAAGTGGAATATGTTACACTTCGAGGGTATTCAACTCGAAGTTAACATTAACATGATTTCTAAACTTCTCGAGATATCTTAATTTATTCACTCGTACGGTACAAACTGTGAATAATTCGTGGAGAGACATTTCATGGAAATAAACACAATTTTATCAGATGACCAGTACTAGATTAACTGATCGCCGATACTCTTATATATAATATCATATATTATACTCTCTTCTCTATAGATCCCGCTCACTGTTCTTTTTACTAAATTTGAATTGTTACAACTTTGTACGATTCCACATATTTTGTCACTAACGATCCGGGTTTCGCCTTTCGGCGTCTTTAAGCATTCTATCACACGGATGCAACAGAACTGACAGCTCACACTAGGTCGGAAAGGCAGAATGACTGAAGATAATTATTTTACTCATAAATGGAAAACACCTGGTGAAAGTATCTTTTTTTGCCGGCTTTGTGTTGGGCAATGTCGGAGTCGGAGTGCCTGAAGATGCCGAAAGGCGAAACCCGAGTCGTTAGTGACACAACATGTGGAATCGTACAAAGTTGTAACAATTCAAATTTGATATTGAAATTCCGTCAAGCACCTTCAGTCGACATCGTAAATTTCTTTTTTTAATTGTTGTCTTTTTTTGCATTTTTTTCAGTATTCAAAATGTTGCAATTGAAGGATAAACCTTTGAAAAAATTGATAAAACGCTTAACACCGAGTTACATATATCACATTTATAAATTGTTATTTTGGTCTAGTACGCCGCCTATTGAGTGATTTTAAATAGTTTTTTTCAATGATAAGCATTATTGAATGCGACTATTTTGGTATATAATACATCTCGAGGATATGGAATGTAAGGAAAGAGCCATTTAAGTCAAAAATTAATGAAAACCTATAGTTCCCACTGCTCTTGCATTTTCTTGACATGTTGCCATCACAGAGAAGGATATAAACTTTAAAAAAAAATGATAAAATACTTAACACCGTTTAACATATAATATATCACATTTATAAATCGCAACGAATTATAATTTTACATCGTAACATCGTTTTATATTTATAAATCGTAGCCAACTACAATTTTACGGTTAAAACAACTTTTCAGGCATTTCATATATACATATTTATGAGCTCAGTATAATATCAACTGAAAAAATATATAATGAATTTAAGACTGATATATTTTCTATTTTACACGAATTCGGCAGTACCTTTGTGGACTGTCATTTTAAATGGAAATTAAAATTTGATAACTTTAGTGTGTCACGTTTACAAACACACCGCGCGGGAAAACAAACTGATAATTTTCTGATATACAATATTTAAAACTGTATCCGATAATATTGATCCGATTGAATTGGAATTTACTTCTAGAACTCCATTACTATACGATGAAAAAATAGCAATGTATTTTATTTGTACAAAACTTCTTGATATAAAGGCATGAAATGTTAAGTAATAAATATATATTTTTAGTACTTATTTCTACAATATATTTTATGATTACAACCGATTTCGCGCATCGCGAACATTATCATTGATAATGCTCCGGTCCGGATCATAAAATATATTGTGGAAATGAGTAATAAAAAATGTATTTGTTTTGTTAAAAAAAATATTTTCAATTGAAAGGCGTTTACTGTTAATTCTTAATTATATTGAAATAATACAAGAAAATATTTAGTACTTTTAAATATGTATATATATAGATCAGAAACATTTTCGCTCATCGAGAGCATTATCAACAATACATTTTGCAGTAAAACATTTTCAATACGTGGTTCCAAACCTTCATTTTAATTTATTTTGTCTACAGTGAAAACTCGATTCAATGTTTTTCAAGAGACTCTTAAAACTTAAAATGCGGGAAAGTAGAAATGTAAATTATCCTTAAAATAATAATAATAAAGTGAAATAACATAATAATTTTAAAAAAAAGTTCCCTCTTTTTCCAAACATAGGGTTATACGAAAATTGGTACATATGTGAGGATTTTGTAAAAGTTATATTAATGAAATCTTACTTATTGAAACAATCGAATAGTGTTTTAAGCTTCCTCTTATGAAATTCTTTATTATAGAAAATCTCAAGATATTTGAGCGAATTATACATTTTATCATTCATTTCTTTGGTTAATATGTAATATTTAATGTGCTCAAACTCACAAATTTTATTGAGTAGAAAAAATACCTACCAAAACCGGTCGATCGGAAAAATATTTGAGACAGGACCATAATATTTAGTCGATAGATCGAGGAAATCGATAAATCGGGGAACGGTTAATACAGGATTATTCAATATTGTTCTTATGGGTGTTTAAGGGGACTCTAAAAAACTAACGATCTGTCTGGGAAAACGTATTATGCGAGAACGATTGATTAACTCTAAATTTGTATAAATAGTTACGTTTTAATTTGTATTATATCAGTTGATAATTCTTGCGATAAGAGATACTAGTATTGATTTTAATAATATAAAATAAAAATAAATTATGGAAATAGCACTAAGTAATGTGCTTTCAAATATTATTTAAATTTAACTTTCATTTAGAGCAGTCACGGGCAAACCGTGGCCCGACGCGTATTTTTCTGTGGCACGCGAGCGTAAAAATTTGAAAAGATTCACATTTTTATCTTTTAACGCTTTTTAAAAAAAGATTGAAAACGAGTATAATAACTAAAAATAAAAAAAAAATTGTCTTATAATTTCATCATCTGGGATGCTGTTCAAATCTTTATAATAATAAACAGTTTACGTACGTATTAAAAATGATATTTTATTGCAGCCCGCTGCTCATTTTGAATTCTTGAATTAGGCCCTTTATCCCAAAAGTTTCATGATTTAGAGTGTAATATACCATCCAGTAATAATACTGTTTTACTATTAAATAACAATTAGGGTTATATTAAGAGTAAAGTGACAGGTTGGGAACAGTTGTTGTTTATGTCTTTTTTAAACTGGATGATGATGTGCCTTGAACATTTTTCCAAGAGTCTAAGATGTTGTATTATCGTAAGAAACCTGGGCGTGGGCAGCCCGCCCCGGCTGTGTTAGTTCTCTTTAGCGTTCCTAATGCTCCTCGGTCGTCAGTCAATTTGGAGAACTTCCTGCTCACGACTTTGTTCTAGGCGAGACAAGTCGACATCATAATTAGACGCTGGCAGGGCGTCGAATACCGGAAAAGAATTGTATAACCGGGATCAAAATACTTTTTATTAAATTTTTCCGCAACAGAGAGTGTACATTTTTTTTAAACTAAGTTTTCGTGGAGAATATCATCCCTACCAAACCAAGAAGGCGTTAGTTAGAAATTGTTAAAATTTAGTAGAGCAAAAAGAGTGAAAAAATATTATTTCAATGAAAACGACTTCGATTCTATACGTGGAAAGAAGTGATAAAAAACGAAGGTGTTCTCATTGACACGATATTTTTTCACTAGTTTCAGAATATTTGTAAGCTTAAAGTAAACTTACGTAGATTATTAACAAAAACCATGCTATATTTTAGCGGGTACGTGAATGTTTAAGTAATGTTAATTAAATGAAAGGCGAAACCTGGGTCGTTAGTGACAAAACATATACAATCTTTTATTTATTATTTTATTAATATTGTATGATTTTCTGTATTTGTTTCTTAGTTAATGAACCCATGGTTTTGTATACCTGATACCTATAACTCAAATATTTTGTATAAATAGACTTGTTTGTATATTGTATTCTATCAGTTGATCTCGCGATGAGCGAAACCGGTCCTGATCAAAAATATATTGTGGAAATAAGTAATAAACAATGTGTTTTTATTATTTAAAGTATCATGCCTTTCCATCAAGAAGTGACAGTTAACACCTTAAAAGTGGCATAGAATCGTGAAAAAGTTTCAACAATTCAAATTTAATTAATCCACGTATGAAAATATTTAAACTTGTAATTGAATCTCGGTATTTTCTAATATAACCGCTTCATCTTGTTGTTTTTCCCGGGTCTCGACATCGCAGTCCCTGCATTTGACCAATATACGCAGATACTCGTAGAAAGTGGCGTAAACATACTGGCACGCACTATTAAGAGTTGTAAGTTAAAAAAATCTTCGTGGATCTTAAATAAGTGGGTGTCAAAAGGATATTTAGAAGGACCGGCATCTTGTCTATTACAGCATTTGAAATTTCCTACATAAACAATGATTTATTGAAAATGGCACGCTTTCCTTGGACCGACTTCGTGACGCAAGCTTTTGACAGTTGGGTGTAATTTTCAATTGAATAATTAAAAGATTAGCTAAGATTGTTCTTGCATAACCTCTGCTTTTCATCAGTGTTTCTTAACGAGGGTTTTTTTGCAATCTGGAGAGCATAATTATATTTTTAGCATTGTCGGCAATAGTCAAACCCGCATAAGTGTGTGGCCAAGTTAGCATATTGTAGTCAATCGTTGTGAGGAAGATGCGTTGATTATTTCTTGTTTAAAATTGATCTGAAATGGAGTATTTTAATTTATATTATATATGATATCGACTGAAGGTGTTCGATCGAATTTCAATATCAAATTTGAATTGTTGAAGCTTTGTACTATTCCACATGTTTTGTTACCAACTACCGGGGTTTCGCCTTTCGGCATCTTCAGGCACTCTATCACACGCATGCAGCAGCACTGACAATTATTAGATTATTTCTATTTATCGTCAAACCTGAATTGTTATAGCTTTCTACGATTCCGCATGTTTTGTTACTAACGAGCTGGGTTTCGCCATTCGGAATTTTCAGGCATTTTGTGGTCAATTCTGTTACATCCGCGTGATGATGCTTGAAGATGCCGAAAGACGAATCCCGGGTCGTTAGTGACAAAACATGTGGAATTGTACAATGTTTCAACAATTCAAATATAAAATAGAATTGTTTTTACTATATACAATTCTACCGGTTATGTATTACAATCAATTGCGTATCATAGCTTAATGCAGGAATTCCCAAACATTTTCGGTTTCTGGCGCCGTTAAAATGTCATTTTTTTTGCGGCTTCCATGTCAAAACATCGGTTAGCTCATAGCAAACCTTATGTTATTTTACATTTAATAAAGTAATAATATTATTTATATTTTGTTAAGGAAAAATTTTACGCCGTCCCAATAGAAAAGTCACGGCGTATAGTTTGGGTAACTCTGACTTAATGGAATAATAATTGCCATGACAAAGAATTCAAATACGATTTACGATATCGACTGAGGGAGTTTCAATAGAAAATTTGAATTGTTGAAACACTATATGTACTGTCATATTGAGCGTGACAGTGGAGTATGGACGTGGAATTAATGGATCGACCTGTCACGACATCTGACCTAAGGGCTAGATTTTTACTCATTATGGGGATTTTTTTAAAATACAAATAAAGTTAAGCTTTCAGAAAAACGATGTTTTAATTGTATACCTCAAATAACCTTGTTTAATTAAACGTTTAACTTTTTATTGGCAGAATATTTCAAGAGTTAAATCAGAATTCAAATTTCAATTATTGAAACTGTGTACAATTTTACATGTTTTATCACTCACGACGTAGGCTTTACCTGTAGGTATATTCAGATACTGAGATACTTATGGGAAGGAAAACCCAGACAGAAAAACGAACACCAACCCGGCTGGGCTGCGTGGTGTTGCCATGTCCAAACCCCCCCTGAAATAAAAAAAAAAAAAAAAAAACAGGGGGAGGCCTTCATCCAGCAGTGGATCGACCCCGGCTGATGATGATGATGATGATATTCAGATACTCTATCAAACAGGTGCAATATAAACGACTGACAGAACACAGTTTGCATCGCTTATATATAGGAGGAGTCACGCAATGAAAATAATATAAGCATATTTTTAAATTCTATTAACTGTCAGTTCTATTGCATCTGTACGACACAATGCCTGAAAATGCCAAAAGCCAAAACCTTGAGCGTGAGTGAAAAAACTTGTGAAAATTCCACGCAGGAAAATCTACGCGTATTCTATAAAATAAGTATTGTTTCTCAACCTTTTTACATCTGCAAACCACCAAAAAATCCAAAAATATTTACTTCGATTAGACAATTTTAAAGAATACATCAATGAACTGTTTGTCGGATTAGTTGGTTAAACGTTAATTTAATGCACGTAAATAGGGAAAAACCTGTCGAAATTCAGCTTTTTTAAGTCGGAGCCTTGTTGTTGGTCGAAGTTGGAGTTGGAGTCTTGTTTTTTTTAACTACTCCGCAGCCCTGGTTCGGATCACCGATGCGCACGTGCCTAACCTAACCTAACCCGTCCCGACTGTGGTTATATCAATGCAGTCCACGCGAGTGATGCTAATTAAGACTGATGTCATGAAGTGGTGTAAAAACACATCTAAACAGTGGAATAATAATTATTGGATAACTGGCACACGCGTTTCGCTTTACAAAAAAAAAAAACGTATATAGCTTCATTAATTATTATATCCTGGATTTAGAGGACGAATCATTAATGCGGTATTTAACATACATACGTATCATCTTCAAGGCACTGAATTAAAAACATTGTGATCATTTTTAAAATTGAATGACTCATCTCAAACTAGTCGTGTCTTAGTTACGACCGAATTTGAATTGTTACAACTTTGTACAATTCCACATGATTTCTCACTAGCGACCTGGGTTTCGCCTTAGTATATTAGAGTTTTGTTTTTTTTAAGAAATACCTACTTATTTCAATATAGCAAGTAACAATCAAACATCTAGTGATGAAATATAAGAATTTTCTTCATGAGATTGCCGATTGATTGAACCGATCTCACGTAAAGGATACATGACGATATGGGAAGATTTAGCTGATCATTAAGAATGAAGTTTGAATTTCATAATTGGCGTCTATTAATTTCTAGAATCTACTGATAAAATAATTTATGGTCCCCAATTTTAAAAGGTATTCTTGAAGAAATAAAAACCCAATTATATTTTAATTATAATTGATTATTATTTGTCGTAAACAGTTGTTGACAGAGAAGTTCTGGGTTTTCTTTCAGTCAAGACTCAAACCTTTTCAAAACAGTCATCTAATTATCTTTATTGTCTATGAAAGTATTAACGATAATAAAACTCAATCATTGCACGCGCAATACACGATACCAACATTCCATCCTTCTGGAGACGACATCACAGTGGCACCAATTCCACTCCGAGTAAAAGTTTTGCAAGATCCACAGAACAGGCTTTCCGAAGATTTGGCAAAATGTTGTATAAATAGCCTTGTTTTAATTTGTATATTATACACAGTGATAATATAGCATCTTCAGACATTTTATCACATGAATGTGCTATAGAGTAATAACGATAACGAAAGGCTAATCCCGAGTCATGACTGATTAACAATGTGAGATTGTACAAAGATTTGTCAATTCAATTTTCCATCGTGAAATATCGTTAATTTATACATTTTAGGTATTAAAAAAAACCTTGGAAATGTGGTGACAATTGACCGAAACGCTCTTGGCAGTGAACTGGTTAAAAACCACTAGATAAAATATTCTTAATTGTCAAATGGTGTCACGTATTTTTGGGTGTTTGAAAATTGTTATGCGATTTTTGTAAATGCAGGATATGAGGCAATGTGATCATCCATTCATAAAAGCATTGTCCATAAGCATTTAATATAATAGTACTATGGAAGAGTACTTCTTTCTTTTCAATTAATTTTCCGTGTTGTTTGTTTAAGGTAAATTTATGACCATAGATGGTATCATATTTAGTACTATTCTTATCATCACATCTGGTTTTGCTCATGATTTTGTGGAAATTTAAACATTTTGAATTGTACACAAAAGATAATTTTGAAATATATTATGTTAACATTATCAGTCCCGGTCAAAATTTGGAAAATCAAACCCTGCACTCGGCCAATTTTTGAGCTATTGTCATTTTTCTAAAGTGTAAACTGAAAGTGTTATAACTGTGTAAATATTGGATAAAATCGAATGAAACATTTTAGCAATTAGCCATCGTGTGTGATAAAATTGCCATCTAAATATACGTCTGTATCCAGCACGACAGCTATAATTTGTAACAAAAAAAGCGAATTTCCAATGATTTTTCTTAATTTTATATAAAGAAATAATTAATAAACTTACCAATTGTTTATTGTTATATCACAAAAAAGCAGCTTTCTTGAAGAATTTTGAAGAAAATTGAGCTTAGTAAACCTGAAACTATTGAAATCTGTCACGTGACAGTTCGAACACTCGAAGTAATCGCGAAAAATTGACGAAGAAATCCTTTACAATTATGATAAAATGTTTTTAACCCTGTCTTATTAATATCAGTGTTTGTCCTATCAAAGAACCATTTCAATTGTACGAATAGTTTTGAAGGAGAATATATTTAAAGATAGATATTGACGAGATATCTCGTCTCGGGCAGCCGTCCGGTCAAAACGTACGCATAAATTGTTATTTATTTATTTATAACTACCTGGTACAAAACTTACAAGTTATAAATTCATTGCTTTTGCAACGTTAACATATTTACATATAAAGTATTGGAAATTCAACAAATACACAGTAAAACAATCAACAAGGATTTCAAAAAAAGTCAATCAAGTAAGCTCATGAAATATCTATTTCAACTGAAAAAATAGCATTTTTCTGAACTCACTTTTGTCCACATGAAATATGTCAATATCCGAAGCAATACTTTGAACATTGTTAATGCTCTTACCATTGGCATTCCCATTGGCAGACTGGTTTTACACTTTGGAAGAACAAACAAATTATGTCCACGATTTCTTAAAAAAATATCCGGAACACACAAATTGATATTATTAAGGATGGCAGAATTCTCATTTTGGCCTTGAATTAGGCGAAAGAAATACGTGGTTAGATAAATTTCTCTTCGATTTTTCAAACTATTAAAAGTGAGCATACCTAAAAGAAAGTCAGTTGGATAAAGCCACGGATAGTATCCGTATGCTCTCAAGTAAGGAAGTCTCGAAAATTTCTTCTGAACCTTTTCCACCATAAGGGTATATTTCAAATCTCCTGGGGCCCAAACAATAGACCTTCTTCGTACTAAGGTATTGTACAATAATATGTATTGACTTTATATGTAACATAAAGTTAGAAGCACACTGAAGTATGCAAGTGACAGAATATAAAATATTGTGTCATATATTTTCGAATGCTTTTTTTCGAATGTGCCTTGTCATGAAATATGTTCAATAGATTCAGTGTCCGTTGACCTAATAATTATTGCCGTGCTGGGCCTCTGTGCGACCATAATGCACGAGTACTTGCCTAACTAAATTCACATTTACCCATCCAGTTGCCCGTCGGTGCATTCCACTTGTTTGATAATCCGCTTTAACCAATTTAGTAACCACATTGTTCCCTGGTTAAGCAAATTAATGAACTGTTAACCCTTTTAATCAGGGCATCGATTTTAATGTTATTAATGCAGAACTCTCTATAGCGGATATATTGCGATACAAGTTTCCAGGTTTATTACCTCATTTTTTGTGACTAGCAATGAAAAGCCGTATCACCCAATCGCATTTTAATGATTATTATTTATTGTAAAGTATTTTCATCAAAAACTCATTAACCGTATCTATCCACACATAAATAAAAATTAATGTTTGTTTGTATGTATGTATTTTTATATATTTATATATTAAAGATAGGAAATGTTATTAATTTACAATGACAGCTGAAAAATGTCTGATATCCATTTATATATCGCCCTAAAAATACATCTACAGTAGAACTTCTATAATCCGGATTTCGATTATCCGGATTTTCGATTATCTAGATGGGTCAAATAAACGAAAATAATACGAATTTGCTGATACGCACTTGGAGAATTGCGTCCATTGTTTACGTACGTGATGAAATGCAATTGATTGTAACCAGTAACGAAGAAAATGACATAGGAGACATTGCAGAAGCAATAAGACAATTCTCAATATGTGCTGAATACGAAGAAGACATAACGGAATGGTTACATTGCGATACATCGATCCTGGATTCCAAATTTTGGATTATGAGGAAATAATCTAAGAAATATATTCCTCAGAGAAACAAAGTCAAGAAAACGAAGAAGAAATTTGTGAGGGGGATATTTTGGTCCTACGCGTTTTGAAGCTTTTCAGTGTTTGGATGTAACCATGCAGTGGTTTGAGAGTCAAGAAGAGTTCAATTCAGGACAACTTATTTTTTATAGGTATTCGCGTTTTGGCAGCACAGAAAACAAAAGCTAGCTTTAAGCAAAAACTGATAATTGATTTTATCAATAAAAAATAATTAAATTTTAAAACTATTCATAAACCTAAATAATTCACTATGAGAGTATAATTTATGATATCGAATGAAGGCGCTTGATGGAATGTCAATAGCAAGTTTGAATTGTTACAACTCTGTACGATTCCACATGTTTTGTCACTAACGACCTGGGTATCGCCTTTCAGTATCTTCAAGCATCCTATCACACGGATTCAACAGAACTGTGCTGAAAGGCGAAACACGGGTCATTCGTGACAAAACATGTGGAATCGTACAAAGTTGTAATAATTCAAATTCACTATGAAAATAGTTGTCTTTTCCTGTCAATTATGATTTTTTCGATAATCCGGATTATCTTCATCCCCAATTAATCCTGATAATCGAAGTTTTACTGTATATCTAATCCTTTTTTACGCGTTACAGTTCCAGAAAATGACGGGCAAAAAAACTTATTTTTATATGATTTGATGAATTGGTACCAAAGATCGAAATATCGTCTAAAAAAGGTTACAAAAATGTTCAAGTTCAATCAGCTGATAATGCTTGCGATTAGCGAAAACGGTTCTGATCGAAAAGTATATTGTGGAATAAGTACCAAAAAATGTGTTTCTATTACTTAAAATATCATGCCTTTCCATCATGAAGTGACAGTTGAAACCTTAAGAGTGAAAAATGTTCAAAACAAAATATATAAATATTACCTATATTTTTTAAATCTATTTATATATATAAAAGAATGAAAGAAAAAGAAGAGTTGTTCTAAAAAAAAAAAAAATATGTCGAAATTAGCATTGACATTCAATTGGACATCTGGTGATGTATTAATTTTTGTTTGACTTCCATTTTCAAACAAAAATATCAATTTGATTTTGTTTATTGATTTCAAATTGTTAAGCCTAAAGCATTTTTACGAGGGATAAAAAAATGACAAAAGAACTTGTGTAATAAATATTAAACTATATTTTTTTACGGTATACAAAATAGATTACTTCGAACAGCCATATTTATAATATTTAAAAAAAATCGTTTGTTGTTTAGTTCTCTGAATTGATTTATTTCATGTGACTTGGCTTTTTGATTGATGTATAAAATAACGGAATATCTTTATTTGCTATGGTAATTAAATTGTAGGCATGTTGTATATACATCAACGTTTCATTTCCGTTGTGGAAAATCACCATTTAACATACGTAGCAATGTGTGTTTGTAACGAGAGCGTGTCATTTCGTCGAGTCGTGAAAAACTAGCGATTTCGAATAATATGTCGATATCGTTTTTCACGACTCCGACTCCCAATAAACAGCCTTGGTATAAAATTATGTAAATAGCACTTGACATTGTGTTTTATCTATTTAAATATAATGCCTCATCGCTGAGAAATCAAAGTAAATACTTTTTTTAAACTTTCACATAGCGTTTAATCTTGTAGTTTAAAGGATATCAAGAAAATTATTTATTGAGAGCTTTGAAATTATCTGAAATGGCTTTCTTGTAAGTATTGCATTTAAATTGAATCTGTTTTTGTTGTATTGCTCCTTCCTTTAATACGCCAGCTTAATTTGCGCCGACGAAAACATCTATGAATCTAAAATTTAAGCATGCCCACCACAATGGCACCACTACTGTCACAAAAGCCCACTGCAGAATAATAATGTTTAACATATTACAATAGATTATATTATGCACCGCCATTTCGTGTTTGTTGACCTGCCATTTTGACGACGCATGTCAAATAGCGACAAAGCAATCATCGCAGGAATGCCGCGTAACTGCCAAACGTCAAATTTCACGTTCAACCAGCATAAAACATAGTTCGTTTTGATGTTTTGACTGTCACTTCTTTGAGGATAGGCATTATATTTAAATAAATAAAACACAATGTTTATTAAAATTTCTTTAATTTTATACCATCTTGAACTGGACTGGTTTCGCCCGTCGCGGGCATTATAAATTAAAACATGTGTATTTATACACAATTTGTGTGAATAATTAACAGGTCCATACAAGAAAGATAAAAAATTTGATATAAACATACAAAATATATTTAAATTGAGTAAAATACTTCTCATATACAATGCTAAGGACTTCTTTTTGAGTAATTACTAATTTTTATTAAGAAATATATCTTAATTTAAGACCATTCTGAAGGAAATAAATAAATAAATAGAACGTTTGACATTTATTCCACAAATTTATAAAATCAAAACGACCAAACTAAAATATTTTTTTATCAAAAAACCGCTCAGTTAACGCATATGAAATAAGTTTAACTATTATATCAAAACAAGGAGTAACACAAAATATTTTACACTAAGAAGCTTTAGAAATAAACAGAGTTCAATTAATTTTAATGTTTAAATTAAACGATCTACTAAACCTTCTCTTTGATTACCTGAGATTACTTCAATAAGTCGACTATCTGAAATAAAATAAACGAACATAAAATGAATAGTTATCTCTATCGTGATTTATTACGAACGTATCAAGTTCAACGATATACCTATCATCAATATGTAAATTGAGTTCTGATGAGGTCGTGAGTTATCAACTTCAAATCTTATAAATTTTTTAGAACTAAAATACTTTGCTATTTTTCACCGTCTTAAAATAGAGTTCTACCAAGTAAATGCCAAATTTAATCAATAAAGTAAAAATACTTCCAAATATATTGAGTTTTATGAAAATACGCTATAAATAAAACAAATTTCATAGCTTTTTATTGGTTGAATTGGCATTTACTTGGTAGAACTCCATTATAACACGGTGACAAAATAGCAATGTATTTCAGCTCTACAATTTTTTATTAACGAAACTAAACAGGCAGCAATTTCAATAAGCTTAAATATTGGACGAATATGGTTTATTGGATAAGGATAGTTTATTACGGTAAAGAATAAGCCCCTCGCAATGGTCTGAGGGGCGGCGACAGACTTATATTTGTTTGTTCGTTTAGAATTTCGTGTGATAATTTTTCCGATATTTAAGCTTATTGAAATTGCCACCTGTTTATTTTTATTTACAATTTTTAATTTTCAGTTTTATTGCTAGCAGGAAATAAGCTAGGTCGTTAAAACAGAAGAGAAGATGTATTGTGTACCTTTTCTACACAGCTATATATAGATAAGCAAATGTACCTTTAAGCATAGCTCTGACGATGGCGTGATCAACTATATCTTACAAAAAAAAATGCAGAATAAATTTTTCCACCGTATTTATAGCTTTTTTATATGCGCGGTATTCAAATGGTTAATTTTGGTGCGACGGATCTCATTTTCATTAACTTTGGGTTAATCAACCGATATCAGGTTAAGGACACTTGAGGATATTCAGATACAACGCACTGTCATCCACATTCCCATATTGTCCCCTATCATATCTCTAGAATTAGGTACACTCATCTATTAAAAAAACATGTTTACGCCGCTAATTGGAATTAATACGTACGCCATTGAGCTTTTAACTTTACTATCGGCTCTAACCGGGTCCATAATGAATCATAATAATCCATCTTCTTTCCCAATTAACTTAACATCTATTACTTGGACTGACAGCGCCACTTTGTAGTTTGTAATTATTAATGGAAGTATAAGGAACTTAACAGACACCGTGTTTCAAAAAATATATATTCATTTTTTAAACCAATTTCAGTTTTTATTTTTTAACCATGTTCACTATCAGTGACAAATGTTAAGTAAATAAACTGCCCGGTCAGTTGCTCAAACAGTTTTTCAATATATAAAAGCTGTGATAAAAAGATTCGATAGAAAAGCACGAATCCGACTAAAAAAAGATTAATTTTGTCAGGTTGTTTACTACTTTTTCTATTTATGTACATTAAATTAAAGATCAACCAACCAATCCGGCAAATTGTTCATTGTTCATTTTTCAAAATCGTCTAATCGAAAGATTAGACGGAGTCGTCCGTGTTTCACGTCTCCGACTCTGATTCCACCTGTGTAAAAGATAGAACGATAAAGCTTCTATCGGATTAACTTACTGACTTGCTCGGTCACTTGAGATACAATCCTAGTTTCTCAACCAGTGGTCCGCGATGTGATATTATTTCGAAAAACAATCGAATTTCATGTTGCATTTTATGGATTTTTAAATCATTTTTTTTTGTTACTGTCTGTTTTAATACACTTAAATATTCCTATATCAGGATACGGTATTGAAAAATTATTTGTTTTGAATAGTCTGCAAAACATTTTTGGATTTTTTGATGGTCCGCGGATGTTAAAAGGTTGAGAAACTTAGTAATATTAAGTATCGTATGTATAATATATTCAAAAGGTGTGGTGGAAGAGTTGGCATGTCCGATATCATAAATATGGATCTATTAATCTAAAACTTTTACATTTAATGTTAAATAAATGTGGCAAAATTTGTGCAGTCACCTTGTATCAAGCCATTGTGGTCTAACTTTAATTATAACGATATGTTTCAGTTTGCGAACTTAAATTGCGCAAAAACGATGATCCTCTTTTGAATTGAAACGGTCGTAAGTCAGTGAGGCAAGCCAGTTGGTGGGAAGACGAGATCAATTGCAAAAGAGATGTAATTGCTTCAACTCGTTTGCGGCCGCACTAAATTAATCAATTAAAGTTATTATGATATCATAATAACATTATTATAACATAACGCCATTTAGCCAACAACTTGGGTATAGATGAATCAATAACGCAGCTCTGGAAGTCTGGTCAACGGTGGCAAAAATTCACTAACATACAGCCGACACGTGCAAGTAATTATGTTTCAGAAGCTCGGCGGAAATTAATTGCAAAAGTCTATATTTTTAATACACACAGTTCTACTTCATCACTCAGTTTAAAGTTGTTACAAAATTGAGTTTATAATTAAAATTTTGTAAGTTGACAATTTTACATTATTATAGAATTTTATATGAAGCGATTGACTAAGTAATTGTCTTTTGTAACTACTGGTTACTATGTAAGTCAACAGTCAAATAAACGATAGATAAAGAGCAAAATGCCGATGATTTTTAATATAATTATCGTTTCTATAGTCACCCTGTAGGGTGCTTTAAAGAATTAAAACAGTTTTGCAAATTGAAAATGTGATATTATTATAGAATTTTATATCAACAGACCCACTAGTTGTCTTGTAATCACTGATTACTTATCAAAAATCAAATAATCAATAGATAAAAAGCAAAATGCCGATGATTTTTAATGTATACATTTTTTCTGTAATCACCCTGTAGGGTGCTTTACAGAATTTCAATATAAAATTTGAACCGTTCAAGCTCTGTACGCATCCACATAATATGTTATTTGATATTGTATCTCACCAATTTGAAAAAAACTGTATATCTATACTTTAATTTCCCTCGTCTATTTTTGGTATTCAATTGAGAATTCTAATGTCTCAAGTATTGACATGGCTGATAGCAGTGAGTTTATAGTTGACAATAATTGTTAATATAAGACAGACAAAATTATCAAAACTTTAGAACACCAAAACAACTGAATTAATTTTTGGAATATCTTTTATGTGGCCCATCGGAAAACGGGTCAACAATTGAATTAAATATTTGAGTATTAATTATGGTAACGCAAATGTTAAAAAATATTTTATTTTATTGATTGAATTGGCCTTTACTTGGTAGAACTTCATTATAACACGGTGAAAAAATAACAATGTATTTAAGTTCTACAAAATTTATGATATATACTTGATAGTTATTTCGGCTTACACCTTCTGATGTTCTGACGATGATAGTTCTGATGTTGCCGAAACAGCTGTTATCTATATATCTTAAAAATTGTAGAACTAAAATACATTGTTATTATTTCACCGTATTATTTTATTCAATATTAATCAAATAATGATTAGTACTCTCCGTTAATTCAAGCGATGGCATCAACCAATGTTATCCGATTATTATAAAAAACCTCCCTCTAATGCTATACTGATTGTCGTGTTTTGTTATAATAAATACCAAAAATCTTACCTAAAACATAGCCACCCTGTCACGATAATAGTCCGATCGTATTGACCAATGAAATAATCTGAATCATGCTATGATACCACTGCAGAAACTTCATCATTTACTCCAATGATAAATAATTCTTTTTGCTTTTCAAACGTGATGCACAATTGGCGCAATTATTATCATCGCAAAATGGCGCATAATTAGCTTTATATGGATGGTGTCATTTTGAATTATCCAAAGTAATTTTTATGTCGGAATGCAACGACTACCTACGGCTATGGTGCATATTTTTATATATAAATAATAAAGGCATTCGTATCAAATCGTTGGCAATTGTTTATCTGGATTATAACGTGTAAATAATTGAATATTTTTGTCTATGGCGTACGTTATTGTTGTC
The DNA here is from genome assembly GCA_028555115.1 of Himalopsyche japonica. NCBI lineage: Eukaryota > Metazoa > Arthropoda > Insecta > Trichoptera > Rhyacophilidae > Himalopsyche > Himalopsyche japonica. The sequence continues at coordinate 90,369 of JAHFWJ010000182.1, read as the reverse complement.
ACAAAATGGCGGATAATAAAAACAACGATGTCATTTTGAATGATAGTTGAAGGTGGTTCTAATAATTATTCTGTCCGCATCAGCGTATATATTTAGTTCCCATAGAATGGGTAATATTTTAGCTGTTTTTAAAAAATGAAATAAGTAACAAATAAAACGTTTGTATTTATCGAAATGACATATGGAATATCATGTGTGTTTATAGACCTGTCAAAATATTGTTGATCTTGTTAAACCGGGTGATTACAATAGGTTAATAGTTGGTACTAAAAAATACGAAACAGTGTTAAAGCAATATTTTTGTACTGAATATGATCAAATTTATTTTGATAGTCTTCATACGTTTGATTAACAACAACCCAATTGAATTACATTTGAATTGTTTGAACATTTTTTGTCACTGACCCTGGTTTGGCCTTCCGGCATCCTCAGGTACTCCATCACACGGATGCAACATAACTGACGCACAATAAACATTTAGCATAGGAACACACAGACCCCAAAGCAAAAACCAAATGGAAGTTAAAACAAATTTAATAATATTGATCTAATAATAAGATTCCATCAAGCACCCTCAGTCGATATCATAAATTATAACAATTCAATTATTTTTTTAAATACACGAAATTGGAATACCTTTTATATGACTCAGAAAGGATGGCTTAAAAGTTAATCCTGACATTAAATTTAATTAATTTTTGGCTTTTCACAACGCAATACATGGCCCAACATTTAACTAAGAAAATAAGTTACTAGCAGGTAATTAAACAAAATATAACGTTATAAAATTTAAAATAAAAAAGTTACGAATAAGATGCTAAGAATTTCTTCAAATTGAATATTTATTAATTTGCTATCCAAAATAAAACCAAATTAAGTCAGTGTGGAATTATTGACTGATCAAATGATAATTTTCAAGATGTCTCAGTGAAAGGTCCTAATCTTAATTATTGATATAATATGAAATTGTGTATATAATACTAAGCATTGTGTTGTGTTATGTACATTGTCCCGTCTCAATTGTTGAGACGTTATCACTCAAAAGGTTGACGGAACACGAAGAAAAGCTCAAAGATTGAGCGAGTGCTTTCCTTGTTAACGTATTTTCCATGGCTGTGGAAACGTTAAAAAGCACGACTCTGACTAAAAAAAAAAGCTTAATTTTATCAGACTTTTTTCCTACCTTTCCTATTTATGTGCATTAAATTATATATCTATCAACTAATCCGGCAAATAGTCAAACTATCAAATGAGAATTAAGGATATTAAGAGCGGAAAATAACCTCTATACGGATATTTGTATTGTTGGCAAAGTTGTAACGGTTATTCCTGAATCTTGTATGATTTCTGGAGACTAGGACTAAAAGGATCGGTAAATTTCTTCCACTTTTTTCAACACATCGCAAAATTCATTTTCAAATTTCAAATAGAAGCTTCTTTGCCTACTATATTGGGACTCAAACGAGGACAGTTTAAACGAAGACAATAAGACGTAAACAGACGAAAAATAACACAGCCCTGGAATTTCCACTGTGAAAATTTTCTATGACGTCTATCGGTCTCAATAATCGCAATCGTAAAGTAACGAAATGGCGCCGTTTATTCACATAAATTATGTCATTATTAAAAGTGTTATGTCATCACAAATGACCAATGCTCCGCAATGAGACCGGGGATGCAATAAGCCACGTCATTGGTGCGTTTTTAAACGTTACATAAATTCTCAGGTTTCGTTTATTATTTGTTTACGCGGATTAATCTGTGCCATAAAATGTTTAACCTCAATTTTCAGTGAGCCGCTGGAATTACTGTGGTATGTGAGGCTATTATTTCATTAAATAATCATCATTAGGAGAGATGTGCAGCTCAATGAATCTTCCAGTATCCTTATCTTCACGAATGTCACGAACCAACCAACCTCTTAAAGCTCACTGGAATGATAATTTTTCAACTAATCTCAAAAGTTTTCGTTTGAGACTTGCTCAAAAATCCATTGATTCGTCAACAAAATTAGACTTTCTTTAACACCTTTATTATCTTGCCGAAACCCTAAATCCCCCTCTGTCGATTAACAATAACGTTGAAAACATTTAACATGAAATATTTTTTTCGTATTTTACGAATATCTCACAAAGCAATTTATTCAAAAAACTTACCATTGTTTTCGATGTCGTAAAAGTCAATTAACTCAATTTTCGGCTTAAATTTACACTTCAAAGTATATATTGTAGATAGTAATGAAAATGAAAAAAATCTGGAAATATATGTAATATTTTTGTGTTAAGCAAAATTCCACGATATGTTTTGTAATCAGAACCGGTCTCGCTATTCAACTTCACATTGTCAACTTATATCAACAAATACTACTAAAATTTGTAGTAATTGTATAAAATAACGCCTAAATCAGTTATCAGCAACCTGTGACTAACGAAAACATATATGCCAGTATGCTGATTGCGTGATATCCACGGCTGTGGAGAATTTAAAAAAACACGATTCCAACTTATTCTCTAACTTTGACATCGACCAAAAACATGACTACGAACGACTTTGACTCCGTCGTGGACCAACAAAACAACTCCAACTAAAAAAATTTCAGTTTATTATGTTATTTTCAACCTTTCCTTTTTATGCGCATTAAATTAAAAATCAACCAACCAGTCCAGCAATTTGTTCATTGAAATATTTTTCAAAATCGTCAAGTTGAAAAAGTAATCGCAGTCTCTCGTTTCTCATGACTCCGTCTCCGACTTCACAGCCCGGGTGATATCTGTCAAAATTATACAAATACAAAAATATTGTAATAAACCTCCAGCGAACAAGTTTATAAAAGTATATCAAAGTAAAAAATGTTGTTCTTCTCCTTGATTGATCAGTAGATTTGATACTTGTGACTGTCATCTTTATTGGATTCGTCCTTTAAAAAAAATGTTACCGACCACTGTTTAGAAATTTAAAATCGATTTTTCTTTTCAGGGCCAGTTGATCTACTCTTACTACGAAGGTGACACGAAAACAGCTGATGATTATGTAGGACGCATTGTCCCAGTAGATAAATCGCCGAAGGGATATGGACGGGGATCAATCAATTTGACCGCCATCAGAGAATCGGACGCAGGATGGTTCGAATGCAGGGTCTACTTCCCCAACAGATCGCCAGTCACGAGGAACAATGGAACTTTATTCAAACTTGAAGTTGAAGGTATGCAAGGTATAAATAGTTCCTGTGTACATATTCCAAACTTACTTTAGTATCTTAAGAGTTTTAATCAAAAATATTTTATTGTCTTATCCCAAGACCCACATTAGGACTTCAAAATAAACTGCAAGCCAAAGTAAAATACAGTAAAACCGCGATATAACTGATAACAAAATCTGGGTAAATACAAAAAAAATTACACTTCCCCTACTGTACTAAAAAAAATACGTCCGTCGCGGTGATGGACACTCAGTGACTAATTGAAAAATATGCTTTAAATTGGAATAATGCTTTGTTAGGTTATTTCGCTAACTGTATTTTAAAAATATTATAATAGTATAATGTATATTATTCCCAATAATGCCAAAATTCATGAACATCTGTAAAATAATGAAATAATCATAAGCTAATGTTCTGTTAACACTTTACAGTGACGTCATTTTTGATACAAACATTACGATCCGGGAACGCACAGTGAGGCGTCTTATACGCGCTACTATACTACCAAAAATTAATATGAATCTTAATTCTTACTTTCAAAATTTATCGATAGATGAATAAAGAATATACACGAATTCTAAAATCAAAATAGGAAAAAACTATTTCGGTGTTGTTATTTAGCGAAAATTTGCGGACCGTAAAGTATATTATAATGCTTATAGTGAAATAGCAGATGAAGGTATGAATTTAAAAACAGAGGATGGAAGTGAAGACAGCGAAGAAGAAGAAACAACACTGCAAAAAATAAAGTTATCAATGATAACATCACACTTCAAAGATCTAATAACATTTATTGACTATTCGTATAATAATGAAGTTCAACTATATTATAGGAATTTTCGCAATTTTCGATAGTAGATTATCATAAAAGTGCAAACAAAACTTGATTCCTTTTCCAAAGTAGGATTACCAAAAACAAACGCGTTGATATCTAACAGCAACGTCACTTCGCGACGAGTTTCTGAAGACAACAGAATTATGTTCGTGTTTTGAATTTTTTATTCATATATAAATACAATGTATTTTCAAAAAATAAAGTTTTTTTTATTTATATTTAACCTATTTTTATATAACGGACTTTCGGCTTTAACAGACACCCCCTCCCCTAATTAGTCCGTTATATCGAGGTTTTACTGTACTGCATTTACATAATATTATTATCATGCATGCCATTCTTGAGTTCATTGTTTTGTACAAATATTCATATAAAAAATACTAGAAAAATGTTTCAACAAGTTTGTACAAAAACTAATTTTTATTTTGTCTCTAATTAACATATCATGAACAAATAAAAAAATATATATATTCATTTGTACTTTCTGAGTTTTTTTAAATAGTAAAAAACATTTCTATTGCAACAATGTGTTTTATGATCAGGGCAGATTTTGCTAATCGCATGTATATATAACCAAAGGTTTCGGTTCTAAATACAGTAGAACTTCCAATTACACTACTCCGAATTACGCACTGACTTGAAATATTTGCCGCAAATCACGATCAACTGGCTGGAAACACACTGCCAGACGACCGTCTGTGCGATGCACACAGTCAAATGTTGACTAGCATCTGTGTATTCAACTCGTGCCAGGCTATGACGCACAGCTGGAAGACTGTCTATGTGCTGATTTTTTTATGCATTCTATCACCTATGATGTATATTTTTTGCATAACTAAGAATAATCTTAGTTTTGCATTTTTTCGCGGACAAAAAACAAAATTCCTAATTTTTTTATGATATTCATTCCCCCAATTGCACTACTCCAAATTACACGGTCCCAACTTTAGTGCAAATGGTGGTTCTTTTGTACCTGCTTATTACTGACTCAAAACTTTGTATAAATAGGATTGTTTGTAATTTTTGTCATATCAGTTGATAGCGCTTGCGGTAATCCTGGTATTAATTTTTTTAAATCCTTGAAAATTATATTAATGTCTATTTTTAAAGGGAATAATCTCATCGTGATTCCACCGGTGAATCAGACAGTCATGGAGAATGTGGAAGTCCACCTTCCGTGTGTCGCTAAGAAACCTGAGACGTTTGTGAAATGGTACAAGGACAACACGGCAATTGTATCCTTGGAACTCAGCAACAGAGCATCTGTCTCTCAAAATGGAACCCTGATTATCAAGAACGCAGACATGAGAGACCTCGGTTGGTACACCTGCGAAGTTGTGAATTCTGAGAATGACAGACAGGTGGCCAATGCTTTTTTGAACGTACAATGTGAGTAGTATAATTATAAATTAAGATATTCATTGAAGGTGTTTGAAGATGGAGTTTCAATATTAAATCTTTTGATATCTCCAGGTATTGTATCACATATATGCAACAGAAATAACAAAGCCATAAACCCCAGTTGTTAATGACAAAACATATGGAACCGTACAATGCTCCAACAATTCGAATTAATATGATTAAATTTATTACTGCACAATTGAAGGGCTTTTTGACAGAATATAAACCAAATAATTTCTATGTATGAAATATATCACAGCATAAACTTTATCTTTCGTTTAACTGATATGAATGTCTAGGCATATATAAAAAATATTATGGTAAACGTTTTTTCTTTCTGGCGATAATCCTGGTAATAGTCCTGAAGTGGCATCATAATAAAAACTTCATTGCTAAATATTTATTTCAGATAAGGCCAAAGTAGTCTACATGAAGCAGCAGGTTTACTTGGCTTACGGCTTACCCGCCATACTGGACTGTGACTACAAAGCGAATCCACCGATGACCAACCTTCGATGGGAGAAAGATGGTTTTCTTTTTGATCCGTTTAATGTACCAGGAGTTTTCTTTCGTCGTAATGGCAGTCTTTACTTTGAAAAGGTAGACAGTCATTTTCCATTTATTTATATTTATATGATGAAACATATTGTCTTCTTGGTAAGGATGCAAGTTTACTTTGCCAGCATTCAAACATCACTTATTTGAATCTCGAGCTACTAAAAATACTTTTCATTGTATCTCAATATTATTTTTGTTGTATTTTGATCAGTACTGTGGAAAAAATTTTCGTTAAAAAATAACATGACTTGAACACTGACATTGACCAAAAACACTAATCCAAATCCAACATTGAGCAACAACACGATTCTGACCAAAAAAAGTTTGATTCTGTCAGGTTTATTTTCTACTTTTTCTATTTATGAGCATTAAATCAAAAATCAACTAACCAATCCGGCACATAGTACAGAAACTGCTCAATCAATTGCTCAATGTTTTTTCTTTTTTTAATATATAAAAACAGAGCCTTGGACTTTGGAAAAAATGTTTGCATTTGAATACAATCAAAAAATCATAATAAAAAAACGCTATGAAGTCAGTCACAAATGCCGACAGTACACTGTTCTACCCAAATAGCAATTAGATAATATTGGATAGGCCCTCAGTCCCTATCTATATAAACATAAATTTGCAGGAGAATTTTTTTTTTACATTTCTTTTCTATATAGAATTGATTCTCACAGCAAATTTATAATTTTAAATATTATTACTAGTAATGTTTAGATATATTACAAAACTCTAAACGTATTGATACTAATAGATACTTTTAAGGTGTTAACTGTCACTTCTTGATGGAAAGGCATTATATTTTAAATAATAAAAACACATTTTTTTTAGTACTTATTTCCACAATATATTTTTTGATCAGGACCGGTTTCGCTCATCGCGAGCATTCATCAGATGATAATGCTCGCGATGAGCGAAACCGGTCCTGATCAAAAAATATATTGTGGAAATAAGTACTAAAAAAAATGTGTTTTTATTATTTAAAAAACTAATAGATACATCAAATTCATATCACCTAAAGTTATTCTAATGGACCTATAAATTTATTATAGTTTTTGAAATCCACACATTATAAATGTATTATATTTATTGAAACATATTTATAAAATGCAGGTAAATTAAATTAAAGCATGGAAATATATGGAAATTTTACTCTATCAAAATACTACTGCCATCTGTTAAAAATCTGGTAAAAAAAAATTAATCAAAAAATATGAAACAAAAAAATATTTACACATCTTTTATCACAATTCTTGCAATACTCTCATCTATATTTTTTGTATTCATACTATAAGTATTAATACTAATGGATACATTAATTCATATCATGTAAAGTTAATCTAATAGACCCTTAAATTTATTATAATATTTGTTGAGCGTCTGTGATGTAACCTGGTAGACCTATCGAAGCATTATACTTATGAGTCCACCCTTTATTAATGTATTATATAAACGTTGATTATTTACTTTAATATATTTATAAAATGCAGATAGATTAGATTAAAGCATATGTTATCATTTTTCGAACTATATGGAAATTGTACCTTTAGCGATATACTACCGCCATCTATTGTCAAAAACATTAATCAAAAAATATGAAAAAAAAAATATTTATACATCTTTTATCACGACTCTTGCAATACTGTTATGTATTTTTTTTTTAGGTAGATGAAAGTCATGCAGGTCAATATGCCTGCGAACCATTCAATGAACTCGGTACAGGCGGTCCTTCTCCCTTAGTGACTGTAATGGTTAGGAAACCCCCAGTGTTCACCCTCAAGCCACTAAATATTTACCTTAGGAAACTGGGAGACAGCGTAATGATGCCGTGTGATGCTGTCAGTGATGGAGTACACAGACCCATGATTGTTTGGAGTAAGGTATGTAGATTCACATTATGTATAATAATAGCAATAAATTTAAAACAGTTCCATTCAACTCATTTAATTGTCAGTTATTAGAAAATAACTTTCTCTTTTATTTTAACCCAGTGACTCCTAATGTCTCAAGTATTGAGACAGGTGATTGCATTGTGTTGATAGCAGTGTTGACAGTATTAAAACTTTCATATAAAAGCTAATTTTTTTGCTAAAATATACCTTTTTTGTCCAGAAAACCTCAATAATTTTGTTAAACTCACAATGTCTCAAATGTTGAAAAGGCTGATTTCAGTGTGTTGATAGATGATAATCTAAAATAAAAGAGTGTTAAAATATAGCCTAATTTGTCTCTATACGTTTTCTAGCACCACTACTGCTCAAATAATTTTTGCAACATTCAAACGACATTCGTCTTGGCTTTTTATGAGACACAGCAGGGAATGTCTTGGCACCATTCTCCTAAGTTCATTCGAGTCGGAATAGATTATATTTGGTTCAGTAGGGAAAGGACTGATAATGAATAACGATCAAATGTTGACAGCATTAAATATTAGGTATTATAATCATTGAAAAAAATGCTATTACCACATTTTTGCGATTGAACATCCATAAAGGGAGTTATGGTTTTGATTAGTGAGTAAGCATGACACCAGAGGTGTATCACCTTTGCTGTGATGACACTGAAGTATATATTCTGTTTGAAAATGAAAATATCAAAGATTTAAAAAAACCATATCACATCCTGATTGATGATTCAAATTTTTTGCTATTTGCTTCGAGTTGAAATGATCTCATTAAGGACTGTTAGGTCCAATTGTATAAATTATAATATCGAATAAAATATAAAATTTGAATTGTTGAATCTTTGTACAATTCCACATGTTTTGTCACTGATGACCCAAATTTGTCAGTTCTGTTGCATCTGTGTTATATAATGCCTGAAGATCACTAGTGATAAAACATGTAAAATTGTACAAAGTGTTGACAATACAAGTTTGATTGTATACCATTTCTATTTTCAGAAAGACGGCTCACCTCTACCGGAAGGTCGGCACAACCAGCAAAGCGGCAATCTGACCCTCGAGCAAATCACCGAATCCGACCGCGGTTTTTACAGATGTTCGATCTCGAACGAGGCGGCGACTTTGGACTTCGACACTGAGCTAGTCATCGACGGCCTGCCGCAGCGGGCTCCCTACAATGTTGTCGCCACGTCCACCAATGACTCCATCACCGTGCAATGGGAACCAGCTTCCAGTACGATTTCATTTACTAATCCACAACGTTGGGGGAGTGAGTACTCACTGCCTTGGGCCAATCCAGTTACAGCACCAAACTAATACCATTTCTCACTATAGCACCAAATCACTGCATCATTGCGCTTTATTCTAGCAAACGCTTCTGTTCTTCATGGACTTTTATAATAGAATTTTTTAATGACCTACTTAGAATATTATGAATTTCAATATTTACTCATTTTCTTATTAATTATTGAAACCAGATTGAAATTATATCAAGCACCCTCAGTCAATATCGTTAATTACATCAAAATTACACCAGTTGATGGTGATTGTGATAAATGAAATTCGTAAATAATAATCAATAATAATACGATAATCACTAAGTGACAGTTAACACCTAGAAAATGACTTTTTAATGTTAATAATTTTATGGGAAACAAGCACAAATTCACACAACACGACACAATTGTAACAAAATGCATGGGTTGAAGGTTAATCTAATCTCAAGCCGCTTGTTAGCCCAGGTGATGTTCACCAATTCTCCTAGTAAACCAATGATGGTACAATACTAGCATTCCTTTACGTTGGCAAAACAAAACACATGATGATGACTCATAAAAACTGTAAACCAAGCTACAACAATAAATGCTTGCATTGAATATCAGGGGTGAGGTGGTTTGATTTTGTGAAGAAATCGGTGATTGAGGAATGTGTCAGGCAGCACTGTTAAATCAGTGTAAAGGCTTTTGAACTGGTTGTAAATATGTTCAGAAGGCCTTAACCATTGACTAGTGCGATTCTAGTGTTTTTTGACAACTGTTAGTTGCTATCCATATGATGGATTTAGCAGAAATGCAATAGTACGTAATGGGAGAGGCAAAGTGGTTAATATTGAAATATGTTCCATATCAAGAGTGAATATTGCGAAGAAGAAAAAGGTATCATTTATAAATCTTTTGTAATGTCCTAAGATCGAATCTACAAGAAACTGAGAAATCAAAGTAAAGTTGTTCATCCGCTGGCTACAAATTAAAGTAAAGCTTTCAATGCATACTATTTTTATCGCCAAGTAATTTGTGTCTACTAGCATATTTAAGAAACCAGAAAGGATTTCTGAATGTAAGGAAAGTTTTGAAGACAATTTTTACGAACCAATTAATTATTCATTGATTTACATACAGATTATGAAGGTATCCACTTACTGTTATTAATCAATTTCCAGGCTTAGCCCGTCCTCAAATGGAGTACGTACTGTGGTACAAACCTGTGGAAGTAAGCGAATGGCGTTCAATGAGAGTTTCATCATCCCGAGCATCCGAAGCCACCATTAATTTCCTGAAGCCTGGCCGAGAATACGAGCTCAGAGTTCTCAGTCAAGATAAAGAAGGAGACGCCATGTTCAGCAAGGTTATTAAGACGTGGACCAAAGGTAACATAATCTATTTAGATATAATTTCACATGAAGGTTAATTTTCGTTTTTTTTTTATTTTGTTCATTGGTTGTAATATAACTGTCAATAAAATATTAATTTATGATGCAGGTAATAGAGATGATGTAATATCAGAAAAGCGTGAACAACTCGGAGCATTCTCCCCAATGACGCAGCCAAAAGATTTGGTGGTGAGATTGACAGCTGAAGGTCATTTATTGGAGTGGTCACCGCCAGATCACGGGGAAGACCAAGTCCGTCTGTATGTGGTGCGATGGTCCAGAGGGCCGGACGAGAGGCTTGTAGCTACGGCAGAAACAAAAAATCTCTACTACTTGGGTAAGTACTACTAATCAAACTACAATATGTCTATCAAAGCCAGTCTTTTATTAAGATTTATGGAATGTGGTTGAATTGATAGTTTTTCAACAGTATTTGCATACGATCAAGTTAATGGCTCAAATTTTATCACAACATCATTCTGTCTCTAAGTAATTTTTATATTTTGTGATCAGAAAATATATTGTGGAAATAAGTACTAAAAAATGTGTTTTTATTAATTTAAATATCATGCCTTTCCATCAAGAAGTGACAGTTAACACCTTAAAAGAGATTAACTTTTATATGTCTAAAGCATTTATCTACATAATTTCTAAGCACTTTGTACAAAGTTTTTAACTTTCTATTTTATATGCTTCTAGCAAATAGTATATACTTAAACCTTTGACATCAATGAATGGGTCTTCGCTGTACCTCAGAATTTGACTGAAACTATCAAAAAAAGCTTCTACGCCTTACAGTAACAAACTTTGAACACCAAAATTCTCAATATGAAATATTGGTTTACACAAATAATACTGTCATGTTATTTCATACAAATGTATTCTTTAAAAAAGAAACAAAATTTCACTTTAATTTAAAACGAACTACGAAGAAGGAATACTCTTCACTTTTCAAATGAACAAAATTTTCATTTATATATATTTAAGTTAATAGTTAACAATTTACCTAATGTTATGAGCTTGAAACGTTAATTTTGACAGAAATTGACTTAATAGATTTTTATGACATCATAAACAATAGTGAAATTTTTTATTTGAATTGATTAACATCAAATGTGTCACAAAATTCAAATGTTTTGGTTCCCTCAATTTCATGTTAACCGTTTACAACTGAATTGTTTATCTTTCGGTCATATTTCAGTTCAAAATCTTGAAGACGATGAAGTCTACCAGATCCAAGTCTTTGCAATATCCATAAATGATTATCAGGCTGCATCGGAAACTATTTGGCTACGAGTTCCAGCATATGGAGCGATCAGAGCAGCGGTGGCAGGTGTAGCAGTTCTTCTTCTTCTAGTGCTAGGCGGGGCAGCTCTCTGGTTCTGGAGACACAAGACTGCTAAAGTGAGACAGGAATCGCAAGGATCCAAAGGAAATGGTGCAGGATAAGTGTCTAATGACCCAAAAGTGATAATATGATGACATCGTCTCTCACTTAACTGCATATTAGAGAAAATACATCAAAGTCAGTCAACAGATTAATCAAATGTATAAAACAGTATAATTCAATTTGTTCTAACAAACTCAAATTACTTTAATATTTTAAATACCATCTTAACCTTTTGACTGCTAATGTCTCAACTGTTGAGACTGTTGATTGCAGTGTGCTGAGTTGACTCTAAAAATGTTGAAATTGTGAAATAGCTAATTGGGATTGAAATATAAGCCTGAGTTTTCTTGCAAATCTCCGACTCAACGAGAATATCAGCAGGGACTGAGTTAAAACTTTTTTTCATTCATTTGCATAGAAAATATAAAGCAAAATTAAAGACCAATTGAAAATATGATTCATAAAAAATATTGTTATATTCTCTAAATCTTTAAAATCAGATTTTTAACCATAACATTTGATAAAATGTTATCTATAATTTCGTCATATTGAAAAATATATTTGTAATCTAATATACAATGGTAAACTTAAGCTGTAATGGAGGCATGACATTCTACATTAATTTACAAACTATAATTGATTACTTTCATTGACTGACTTTGATTGTTTCGGTTCATACCATTAATGGTGGGAATGTTCACCTTCATAGATAATTCATTGAACTATTACGACAGTGTAAATTAATACATACCACAGATTACGTAACTTTAAGATATCTATAAGAAAACAATGAACTACCATTTTGCTAACACTTTTCGGTGGCCTGCAACTATCTTCATGGTTGACCAAAATGGCAGTGATTAAACAATAATATTATTCTATTCCAAACAGGCCAAGTTAAAAGCATTAGTGGAATAGTAGCTCATTAATTAGAAATAAGAATTTTTCTTTCTTAGTAGATATTGCTTAATTGCTTAGTGTTGGAAATTAGTGTTCCAAAATGTTAATTTATTTAATAAGCAACTGTCAATATTTTACTTCCTCAAACAGTTACTTTTGTCAGTTATTTATCATTGTCTTTAATTTCAAATAACTTTAAATATTTCACATTTTTTATCTATGGTGTCTAAACCCTAAGTCCAAAATCCATGAATAATTCCAAAATACACATTTACCTTAGCTTTAGCTTTACTTTTGTTTGATCTAATTTTTTATATTACATTGAGTAATTATTTTATCACAACATAACAAACTATGCTGTGACAGTTGATCCAGGTGTTTTATGTAAAAAATATCACTCAAATTAGATCTAATCTAATCCACATTAATTTTCTATTTTAATATACTATTAGGTGAATAAAAATTATATGCAAGTTTGCGATTAAATTTACATAGTGGGTAGCCAATGTGAAAAAAATGTATGTAATTAATATAAAATCACATAAAGAAGAATGATAATTGATTTGAAACCTCGAATGATCTTTGAATCTTCTAATAAACATTTAATAACATTTTTTGTTTAAAAATAAGAAATACTTATCTAGATTCCATTTCTCAGGCAACAAGTTTTCAATTATCCAGATTATCAAAAAAACACTGATTGAAGGATGTATTGATTAATTTGAATAAAAACTTATGTGGGCAGCCATTTTTCATTTGCACACAGGAATCAAACTCCAAGATGAGGCTTTGAATGCTGGGTACAGGAATGAGCATACATAAAGTCAACAAAAGCTACATTTATATATTCATCGTAAAAATATAGAGCCACACTATAGTCAAATTCATTTTTAATTATTTCATTTTTACACAAATCTTAATTATTACACAAAGCTTAAAAAACAAATACAAAAGTATTTTTATAAGAAAAAATTGTAGGTTAAAGGTCATCTCACAACACACCATAGAGATATGTCATTAGGCAATTCATGTCTTTCTTCATTCTTGTGAGTCTTTTAAAAATTTCTTTAATTGGTGTTAAACATTTGCTGTGAAAAAACAAGTAAAATGGGGAAAGAAAATACTTATAAGAGGTATTAAGAGCCGCATTTGTCAATGTCTGTAATATGATATCTCACAAAATGAGTTTTACGGTACAATTTTTGAAAAGTTCACCCCCACTACATTGCTTAAAATTCATCATTATCATATATAAATCCCATTTCATATCTAAATTTCCTCAAACAATCTTCTCTTGTCATCTTGGTTTTGCGCAAAATTTATTTCTTTAAACATGAAGGTCTCTTTTTTAAAGTTACCACGCCACCTCTCAACTCTTCATATTTTATTAACCAGTGTTTTTTCTTAGTTTAGTGGTCCGCAGCTGGTAGATTTGTTATTTTTCAGCATTATTTAGTGTAATGAATAGAGTGGAAAATTTGTAAACGGCAATTTCTAAGTCACCATCCATACCAAATAAGCCATTGTCAGAGGGAGTCTACTGAAAACAGTAGCTTATTTATATATAAGTTTATTCTAATGTATAATTAATTTTTACTTACTTATTATTTATGATAAAATATTAATATATTCCATTCATCAAAATGAATAACTTTATTTCTAAGTAGGTTTTATTTCTTAAGCATAAGTGAAAGGTTTTTAATAAAGGGAGCGGTAAGTATCATTGTAAATATATTTTATAATAATTTTTGCTAAATTTTGTTTTTATGAATTCTAGGAGCACTGTTTATTATTTTAATTTATTTTTATAATATCCATAATTGGTTTAAGTGCTGATATGATTTAAAAGAATCAGTTGCAATTAACAATAAATTGCTAAATAAATATTACAATTTATAACTGAAATTAGAAATGTTTCGCAGATGGCCTAATTTTTACCAGTATCAATCCAGACATTTAAATACATACTAATTTAATTTTCCATTTGGCATAGAAGTTTGATAGGCACTGTTCTGTTTTGAAGAAATCACCCTGAAGTCTCCATTCAGTTAATATTTTTTTCCCAGTTTTTTATCAAAAATTAAAAATGCTGGATGTATACAAATTCAAAAATATGCAAACCAAAAACTGGTTCTGACATTCAAAGAGCAAACCTGTTGCACAACTATAACACAAGTGGAACCTTATTTCTCTTAAATTGCAAACATTATTTATTTAAGTTGATGTTTGTTTTTGACGTGTTGATATTTTATTAATTAAAAACATAATTGATCTTTTTTAGCCTTTTAGAATCATATAGTCATGGTTGAATATATTATATTTATCATTTTCTAACACTGCATTGATAATGCTTGCTTTCTTTTCTTTTGTAATTGTCCTGATTTATGAAAATTTATTACAGTCCATTTAACTAATACCATTTTTTCTTGAAACGCTATCTGTAAATTGAATCAATTTTACATAATAAAATCATTTTAAACATGATGCCTTTTTCCTTTAGATTTTATAATCAATCCATTGTTTAGTATATGTGGTGACATATTTTTATAATACACTGAATCGCCATTTTCATGCTTTTATCACAGTCTCATTATTTTTTTAGATTACAACACATGTTTTCTATCAGTAAGTATTGAAAACCACAATATTTTTATTAATTATTTTGAATGACTTTTTCTCAAAGTAAAAACTTGTAGACAAATATTTGAATGTAAAATTTAATTATTCTATAAAAATAATTTAACAATGGTTAAAATCCATCCGTTGACATATGACAAAAAATAAAAAAATGTGTGAAGTAAAAGTATAATATAAATAATCAATTTAACATTTGTCAATGGACTAAGAGCGAGATATATTTCATGAAGGCTATTTTTTAAAAATCGTGTATAATTATGCTTGGAAAATAAACTTTGAGTTCTATTTCAAAAAAAAAGTTGGAAAAGTAATCTTTCTCTGAAAATTTTTTATTTTAAAAATATTAGTTCCATGAAAAATGCTGTTATTAATAAGTGCTTCCAACGCTAACAATTTGTTTTACTTCCGATCACTTATCATCTATCTTTTTATTTTTTTTTTTTGTAATTATAGTAAAAAAATAATTATTCTATAAATACATTTTTCTGGAAAAAATATATCTTGTTTTATTGTGGAACACACTGTGCTGCATACAAGTATTTGGGTTAAGTACTTTAATACTTCTAACAACCTTAAAATAGTTTAGGCTCTGATTGATATATATATTGCAAATTTTGCATTTTTAATAGTAGCGATATCTTACAATCAAAATTAAAAGCTACAATATTAACTGTAGAGCTTTTCGCCAGATCTTTTGCTTTTGAACTATAGATGCCAGTATAAAATTTAACTATTTTTATTCGTTGGTGTAAAATCATATTAAAACACGAAATACCTACATCGGAAAAGATAAGCAACATGTACGTTTATGACCATACTATTGAATGCATCGATCAATTATTGTAGAGCTTCGTGAACTTTTTGGAATCTTCCAACGTAATTATTAATTTTATTTGTGTTGATTTAATGCTACTGCTTTATTCGATTTCATGAATCGGTCGCTATAGCAACCGATATAAAACTGTAACTATTCATTTATAGTTGCTAGTTCATGTTATTTTCGTAAAACACTTGAATCATGAATCATGAGTCTATTGGTCAAGACGATTCATTCGGAAAGATTCGTTCAATCAAGTCGATGTGAACACGTGAATCAGCTTTTTACCGAATTTAGTTGAAACAAATGAATATAAAAGCGTATATATGTCAACATATAAATATTCAGCCAATCAATACATATTGTTAATTTGGACGATTCAAATAATAATAATAATAAGTCCAAGTATCCAAGATTAATGTAACTCATAAATTGGACGATGGCGTGATGCTGAAATTGATATCAACAAAACAACCTAATTCATTGTGCGTGTATTAATACATCTGGGCCTCGTATAACACGGTTATATGGTTCCACAAAAACTTCGTGTAATACAAATCCGTGTTATACAAGGTTTGAATGAAGTTCATACAACATTTAGGTTTGCGTTCTAATAAAAAAATCGAAGATAGTTTATATAAATATGTACTTTATTTTTGAAATAAACAAATACACATATAAATATTAATTTTAATAACATAATAAACCATTCATTCGTTATCGCTATCACTTATAATTCTATATTGTTTACTCTCTTTCGAGATCAGTTGTGAGTTTTCACCATCGGATGACTGTAATTTATTGTGGTTTTAGCCTTGAAAAATTCGTTAATAAGCGATTGTCTGCTTTTAGCGTATAAATCTTTACGTATTTTCTAATAAGGTTCCAAAATATTTTATAATTCCCTTTTGAATTTCGAAGTCCTTTCCATAATAGGATCATTATCAATAATAATAATAATAAAAAAATAGTAGCCAATTCCAAGCCGTTATTTATTGTTTTTAATGTGAAACATGTAGCTATTTCGCTGCAACAGCTTTCCGAGTCATTAATTGTGGTAGGCTTATTCAACATTACATTTTAATTTATTTTCCCTTAAGTCATGTTATATAATATAATATATTGTTATAAAAAAATGCAAGCCGCGTGATTGTCTTTCCTGTAAAGGTTTAATAACATCACTTAATGCAAAATATTCCAATGGATTACACATGCACTTTCGAGCGCATTGTCATATTTTATTGTTCAAATTTAATTGAATGCAGTCATAACACTCATATGGCATTCTGATAAAATTTTATTGCCGTATCATTATCATTTAGCCATGTGGCATTTCCATTAATTTTGATGATTTGTTTTGACTGTTTTTTTCCCTTTTGTTGACCGTTTATATTAATTGTTGACAAAAAAAGAACATTTTGTGTGGCAATATACATTTATCGTCATCAGCAGCAACGGCGTATAATATATGATTATAGTTCATGATATCGACTGAAGGTGCTTGGTGTAATTTCTATATCAAATTTGAGGCGTTGATACACTTTGTGCGATTCTACATACTTTGGCACTAACAATCCAGGTTTCACCATTCGGCATCTTTAGGCGTCAGCTAACCTGTAACTGAACTGTCAGTTCTGTTGCATCCGTGTGATAGAATTCCTGAAGATGCTGAAAGGCAAAACCCGTGTTGTAAGTAGCAGAACAAGTGCAATTGTACAAAGTTGTAACAATTCAAAAAAAAAAAAATGTGTATGCTTATTGCTATTGCAATGTCTAAATATTTAAAGATTTAATGTTAAAAACTAAAGAAATAAATAACAAGATAAAAAAAACAACCATAGCAAGGATGTCTACCAAGGAAGCTCGTGTAAAATCTATTTTAATAAATTGAAAAAATAGTATTCGCCTGAACTCACTTTCGTCCACACGGAATGCGACGACATCCGAAACAATACAGTTACAACATTGTTAATGCCATTATATTTATACTCTTGAATGCAGAACACGGTGAAAAAATAGCAATGTATTTTAGTTCTACAATTTCTTTTTTAAGATATAGACTTTCTATTATAGATATTGGTAGAACTTGGTCAGTTCTACAAAATGAATAATTTATATAGTTGATCGCTACTTCGGCTTACGAATAGTTCTGATGAGGGCGCAGTCTGAAATAACTATCAACTACATAATTTTTTTACAACTAAAATATATTACTATTTTTCGTGTTACAATTTCGTATGTTTTTCGAAGATAGTTAACATGAAAGGATACGGTGTTATGACAAGATGTAGTTAATTAATCGCTCGCATTACACTCCATTTTTAGGATCGGATGGAGTTATAAGACATCTAACAATTGATTATTCAATTTAAAGATTATTAATGAAACTTTCCGATCGCTTACTGATCCTTCGAATATAAGGCCAACCAGAGCTACGTTTTGTTATGCGTCGGTGTTCCTGTCCATTCTGAGTTCTGATTATAGACCTGAAAAAACAGTAACCTTTATCAGTGTACTTTGTAGTGTTTATATTACCTTAAACTATATATTTTAATTCAAATTACCCGTTTTTAGTTAATGGACACGATACTTGAAGCACGCTTTTATTTAACACTTTCCAGACTGCGCTATATGAAAAATATTCCGACGACGTATATTCCAAATAATAATTTAGTAATGCTGGTGTTGAGTGAATCTATGAACATTATCAGAAAAAATCATGTTATATTTCGGTAGAAAAGTATGCTTTTACACGAAAGTTTTGACACTATTAGCTAGAGCTGTGGAGTCATTAAAAACATTAAGTCGAAAAAAAGCTTTATGTTTGTTGAAAATTGTTCAATAAAATATTTTTCAAAATCATCTAATCGAAAAATTAGTAATTTTCAACGACTCCGTCTCCGAAATTTTTAACTGTCTACAATAAGCACAGTTCACTATTCAGGCATCTCAACATCAATTGTAACGTTATCAATGATTGGGTTAAATGTTTCCCAATTAAGTTAAATATTTATCAATAGATGTCAATGGATATAAATCATCATACGAAATTTTAAATGAACAAAAAAATATAAGTCGGTCGCCGCTTCTCAGACCATTGCGAGGGGCTATTACTTACCCGTAATAAACCATAACAAGAATCCCGTCCAATAGTTAAGCTCATAGAAATTGCCGCCGTTTTAGTTTCATTTACATTTTCAAAATTTTTAGTTTTATTGCTAGCAGGAGATAAGCTAGTCCGTTAAAACAAAAGAGAAATGTATTGTGTACCTTTTCTACACAGCTATATATATTGTAGATAAGCAAATGTACGTTTAAACATAGTACCGACGATGGTGTCAGCCAAAATAGCTATCAACTATACCTTATAAAAAAAATTGTAGAACTAAAATACATTGCTATTTTTTCACCGTGTGTCTTATATTTTTAACTGTCTACTATCGGAAAAAATCACTATTCAGGCATCTCAACATCAATTGTGAGGTTAGCAATGAGGGAGTTAAAAAAGTTTTACATAAAAGAATTTCATAATTTTTAAACAGCACACGTTACTTGCGATAAAAATCAACGATAAACATTTTTTCGACAAGATTGGCAGTTGAAATTTATTGGGCTTAGGAAAATTCCTCGTTTCATTTTCAGAGTCACGGAAAATATCCATTTATAATATTATATTTGTACAATCACTGCAAAAACCGTACATGGGAAATTCCATATACTGGCGGTATAAGTCGCGGGTACATATACAAATGAATGACATTGATTCTATGCGATGTATCCTATTTGAATTAATTTCATGTATGATCATGAACCTTTTTTGGCTTTTCAGCAAACGAACTACCAATTATCTTTATTCACACTAAAATAAAAAAATAAAAGTTGCACCCGCTGATATTCAATATGTATTTCGTAACGGTTTATATTAAGACTGTGGAGTCGAAGTCGGAAAATTATCGAATTTGTAAATTATGTCAAAGAACAAGAAGAAATAAATTGTTCTCGTTTGAGTCCCAATATAGTCAAATTTGGCTATTTACTGGAAAGGTTGGTATATTTTTATTTTAATGCATATAAATAGAAAACGTTTACTAGAATTTTTTGTTATTAATAGATAATATAGTTGATAGGATTATGCAACACCAATAAACTTAATAATAACTGTCAAAGCCACTACTGCAGCCAAAAATATCGTAATTAGCAAAGAAACAACAGTAGTTTCGCTTTAGTTTGTTAAAAAACCGATTGTTTTTGTTAATTTTTATTGTATTAGACCATAGATTCCCAACCTGGGTGTCGTAAAGGGTTTTTTGGGGGGTCGACAACTTATACGGTCAACTAAAAAAATATTTTTTTCTATGCTTTTGGATTGTGTGGGGGGTCGCGGGTTACATGGATTTTATGAAAAGGTGTCGCCTTCCGAAAAAGATTGGGAGCCTATGAATTAGACTGTCATATGTATATTTGTTAGTTATATAATAACTACGTTAATCTGTCACAATATAAGATCAAAAAATATTACGTAAAAATCAAATTTATTTCAATATTTGTGGTCAGCGATTTTTTCCTTTTTTTAGCGGTCCGCATGTGTAAAAAGATTGGGAAACACTGTACTAAATAACTCAATTAAATTTATGTCACTAATTCCTTTTCCAAACTGTTGGTCCACTCATTGTCATCCCGCAGGATTGAATTAAACAGATGGGGGCAAAATCCGGGATTTGTTGAGCGTACCGGGACCAAAATCATTAGTTGAGATGTTTTCTTTATTGTATATTGAAAATGATTAAAACATTACATTAACAGCGCCTGTGAGTAGTCAATAATGTTTTTCAATTACCTAAGTGTTGGCTGACCTCGAATATAACATATTATTTTAGGGATATCATGTTTTATAATTCATTTATCATTAATTTCGTAATGTGATATGAGTAGACCTTGACTTCTTTACGTTACTCGTTTTCATGGGCAGTTTACTATTACATAATATTAAGTCAAAACGTAATATTTTACATAATGTTTCAATACATTACTAGCTGTCCAATTAACCCATTCACTGCTCATATTTTTTCGCAAATATTGGCGCCAACAGGGCTGTAGAGTCAGAATCATGGAATCGCGATGTTTTGGCCGAACTCACAATGTTATAGCCGATTCGTGAAAAACAAGCGACTTCGACGATTTTGAACAATATCTCAATGAACAATTTGACGGATTGGTTTGTTTATTTCTAATGTATTTAAAAGAAATA
The DNA here is from genome assembly GCA_028555115.1 of Himalopsyche japonica. NCBI lineage: Eukaryota > Metazoa > Arthropoda > Insecta > Trichoptera > Rhyacophilidae > Himalopsyche > Himalopsyche japonica. Next base: position 68,825 of record JAHFWJ010000182.1, on the reverse strand, counting down.
GGAAAAGTACTACAGTTCTGGGTGCAAAAATACACGAAATAAAATAGCCCTCGAAAAAATGCTGTAATACAGACGGCGTAAGTGAAGCTTTAGCACGAAAGAGTTGAGAGAGCAAACGACTCGTATGAGAAGCAACGAACTATTGAAGACTGCGAATCGTGCGGCAGGATGGAAAAGTTACGTAAAATTCTCAACATAATATGATATAATAACAAGTTAATGACAATAATATTACTAAACAGCATTATATTAGAAAGATAAATGTAACCACATATCTTCAAAGGCATACCTAATCTATTAACAATAGATAATCGTGGACCAATTGCGCATGAGCAAGTTTGGAACAATTAAATTATTTCATATATTGTTAAACGGTCGATATATGCTACGGCTTAGTTAACAAGTACTTAAATACCAGCATTAAAATATTTTATATCTCTCTGCTGAACCAAGTTGGGGATATTTCAAAAATCAATTCACTACTTTTGGCGTTGAGCAAACTTGTTAAGATTATCAAGACAAATCTGGATATATAATATTTCAAAATAAAAATTAGCTTAAACACAAAAGTTTTAATGCTACTAAAACTCTTATATTTTTGAGTATCGCTTGAAAATATTTATAATTTGATAGAACGTTCGTGGGATTTCTTAAAAAATTCTCAGCGATGTAGTCAATTGGTTAAAACTTTATATAATTTACGATGAAGATTGATTTTTATATATATAATTTAAAATCAACTTTGAAGGGACTTGACACAATGCTTATCTGTTCACTAAAGTAAAGCAATTACCACAAGGACCACCTAAGCCAGTATTATGCTAACGTTACAATACCTTATGTACATATATTAAATTAATCGATCCCGAGTAACTTTATATTGTGGACTATTGTGTCATAGTGCCAAGAGTGTGTTCCGCTTTTGTAACATCGTAAAGGCTTTCCTGATAGAGGAACATATTTGTTGGGAATGTTCCAAGTCTGTTAAATATTGGACTATATTTATAAGAGTTACTAAAATTTTTGCTTCAGGTTTTTTTAGGATAGTTTTACCAGAATAAAATTAGTAATAAATTGATTTTTTACGTAATGTATTTTTGAAATAATATCATCATTCAAACAGGGTGCAGAAAAATAGCAGTAGGAAAAGTGGTTCAGGGCAGTCGTTAAAAAAATACGACTCCGATATTGACCATCAATGCGATTCCAATTTAAAAAAATATATTTTTGACAGTTTTTTTCCTATTTTTAAAATAATAAAAACGCATTTTTTAGTACTTTCCACAATATATTTTTTATCAAGGCCGGTTTCGCTCATCACGAGTATTATCATCTGATAGAATACAATTTTTAAATATATTTATGCAATATTTTTGAATTAAATGTAGCAGGTATACACAAACATGGGATCAAAACAAAGAAACAATTAACAGGGAACCATACAATATTTATATAGATAATGTAAATTAATTTCAACATAAAATGTCAACAATTACTTATCAATAATTTTCAAACAAAATGAAAGTAAATGTGTTTTTTTATTATTTAAAATATCATGCCTTTCCATCAAGACGTGACAGCTAACACTTAAAAAGGTTTTTTCCTTCTTCTCCTATTTATGTGCATTAAATTAAGGATCAACCTAAATAGGATGAACCATAAAGCAAATTGTTCATTAAGATATCATGAAAAAACGTCGAAAAACGTCGAAAATCGTCGAAAATAGAAAAAGTCCGAAATTGACCAAAAATACAACTTCGGTCAAAACACCGCGACTCCACGACTCGGACGTCGAAGCTACAGCCCTGGGTTCTTTCTTTCTTACAGTCTACAACGAGTTCGGTAATTTATTAAAAATAAGTCTCGTTATCAATACGTAAAACACATATAAGTGTTTGGCATAGAAGTTTTAAATTTGTATCTTTAATCGCAATCAAAAAGTGATTAACCCAACACTATGTAAAAAAAGCTTTGAGGATAATTTAACCATTTGCACTCGATTACCGTAACAGAAGTGGCATTGATTTTTCGAATCTATTTATAGAATCGGCCTCAATTTTTTAATCTTTTGCATTTAAGGGTTAGACTTCATAATTCTTCGTCCATTATTGAAATGACAACTTTGATTGCGAGCCATCGTTTGTAGAGTGCAGAGGGTTTTGAAAATATACATTAAGAAGATAATAAGAAAGATGGATGATTGTAAGTAAATAGGTAATAAAAAGTGTGTTCATAATCATATTGAATTTTCAAAAAAACCATACTGTTATGCAAGACCTCCCCTCACAACACATAAAAAACCATTGCAACGTTGCCGCCTAATAAATCTATCTAGACAAAACCGCCGCAAAAATAAAAAAATAATTAAAATAATGTCTTTCTGTGATTTCGAATTCCTCATTGATATAAATTAACATACTCGTGACCGTGTGTATAACCTAAGACTGAGTCCTCCAATTGTTTGTAAAGAAATGTTTTTATGTGTTAAGAAATACTAAAAAAAAGTCTGCAAAGTTTTTTGACTGAGAGACGCCATTTTGATTGACAGTTTTATTTGAGTGTTTTGACACTATCCCAGATGTCATTGGCATATAGGCATTTGTCGATATACTGATGTTGACAAGTGGTGTTTTGTCAAATCGATGTTTTTTGTATCCTCGTATTCCGGATGTTAAATATTCTGTCAAAAATCTGTGATTGTAAGATGTGCTGACCAACGCCATCTACAAATTTGCATTATAATCTCAATTTGACATATGGGATTCTGTCAAAAGCCTGTCATTTATTGGTTATGTCACAAGCAGGGTTGCCAACTTTTATTGAGAAAATTTTATAACATAATTATGGGGCATAGCTAAAGTGACCATACGTCCCGTTCTGAACGGGACAGTCCCGTTTTTAGTTAGCCTGTCCCGTTGTCCCCAAGTACAGTTTCGGAACGTCGAAATGTCCCGTTTTCAAAAATCGGGCAACACACTGTAATAATTTAAAAGAAAATTGCAAAAAATCGACAGTGGTGCGTATTAACGCCGTTTCGTATAACTTTGCGGAACAAATCCTAGCTTGATTTCGGTGCATAAAATAAATTTTTAAAAATTCCATTTTTATTTAAAAGCAAAACCACTTACACTAGAAAATTTGTTCATCAGAAAAATATAAAACAACATAATATTTATATTATTTATTCCTCTTATTTTCTTTATCAACATTCCTTTTCTTTTTATTAAAACATAAAAACTATGAAAAAATACATGTTTTCTTGAATATACATACTATTACGTAAAAATTGGTAGACGCCCGGTTTGGGGACAAAAATAAATAGTCACGTTAGGCATAGCTGAAACATGTTTGTCAATTTGATGATCTAATATTGACATCTTGTAACAGATATTGAATCTATTAAATGTAGAATGAATTATTTGTTTCCAAACTAGGAGTTGCGAACTATTGCCAAGGAAGGCGCCAGAACTTTTTATGAAAAAACGTGTTATAATAATAAAAACTTCATTCTATAACATAGCAAAGTCAAATCAGGACCGGTTTCGCTCATCGCGAGCATTGTCAACTGATAGAATACAATTTACAAACAAGTTTATTTATACAAAATATTTGAGTTAAAGGTAGCAGGTATAAAAAAGTCCTAGTGATTATTATTTAAAACCTGCCTATTTTATGATATCGATTAAAAATAGAAGATGCGGATTTTTAGGCAGGCATAGCAACATAAAAGTTGGAAATCGCTGCTTTAGTAATAAATAATCTAGCGATGAGTTAAGTCTGGATTTAATTTATGATATTGACTGAAGGTGCCTGATGGAATTTCAATATTAAATTTGAATTTTTACAACTTTGTACGATTCCACATATTTTGTCATTAACGATCCGGGTTTCACCTTCAGGCATTCTATCACACGGATGCAACTGAACTGACGTTAAATAAATAGTTAGTATCGTATATATACCAAAGTTATTAATTACAGGAAAACACTTCTTTTCTCACAGATTTGTTTCTCAAAGAAGTAGAAAACGTGTCAGATTTAGTAATATACGAGTCAAATAACGAAGCTATCAATTTTCATGTGATATTTAAAAAACGGCTTGTCTATGATACTGCGCGATATAACACGCGTTTGGTCTTATTACCATGGTATTTTCAGAAGTGTGTGTAATTTTGAAGCACTTGCTTACAGTCCAACGGTTATTTCTGTATTATGATCCATTCCAAGAATGGAATTATTTCCGTACAGTGATCCTCACGCTAATACGTTATCGATCGAATCATCGTATAACATAACAGTCATTCTATCTGAGCTGTTTTCAACAATTTCCCGTCTCGATTCCGCCACACGGACAAAGAAAATCGTAACCGAACGCTGCACGCACGTTGGTACGTTACCGGTGCAAACTCGGTGCAGGCGAACCGGTGGAGTTCGTTGCCGGTGCGCGCGCACTCGAGCCAGGGGGTAATGACAGACGTTTTGGTTCGATAGACGCCGACTGCGAAAATAAGAGATAGGAAACTTTTTTTTCACACGTTGACACAGACTAGTAGAATCACTATATTTTATATCCTTCGGGAACGCTATTTTATGTTTATTTTTTCACATAATTATTAGTTTATATTTTCGGCACTACTTTACATAACTTGTGACGAGACAGCGAAAGCGACTGAAGTGATCGTGCGTGCTTCAAAACGTGGACACAAATGTCCCGAGTCGCGACAAAGCGTTCAAGGACAATATGATCACTAAATCAATCACAGAATAATAAATAAAAGTCTTGAGCCCACTAAAGCTCCACAAAAAAGGAAGCTTAAAGTTTAATATATATAGTTTGTACATTCATTGATCAACGTGAAAATCTTCTTCATTTGAAAGTTTATAAGTAAATCCTTTTATTGAATACGTGTGACGATCTGTTCATGAACAATTTGCTAGTGAACATTGAGTCAAGCGCACTTTCATTTGAGTAGGTACATTATGTCTGCAATCATTTTTTCCATGAATGTTCTGTTGTGTAGCCTACTGTTTGATAAACACGAGTGATCGGGGTGATATTCGTGAATGGAACAAAACATTTTATCGATAGATCGGAAATGATGAATGTGTGATTTGTTTAATATTTGTAATAAGCCGCAAAAAAATCTTGAAAATACCACTCTTTATTTCACTTTTTTATGTAAATATATATGTGCAAATATATATTTATGTAAGCGTTTGTATACATGTATATGAAAATGGGTGGGTATACATAAATGTAATGCGTATTACCGGATTCAGTGTGGAATACTCAGCTCTGCAGCGAAAAACCTTTTGTCGGCAACGACACAAGAATAATGCAACAAATAAATTAATACATATAACATGAAGAATACTTGAATAATTTTTATTCTATGACGGCATACACTTTAACTCTCCATCAATTTCATATTTAAAAAAATCAATAATAATATGAGTAGATTCGGAATAGAAGTCATGAAAAACGAGCTACTCCGACTACTTTAACATTATTTACTACAAGTATTTTAATAAACAATTTGCCGGATTTGTCAGTTAATCTTTAATTTAATGCACATCAATAGGAAAGCTAGGAAAAATTGTGACCAAATTTAACTTTTTTTTGTCGGAGGCTTGTTGTTGGTCAACTTCGGAGTCGGAGTCGTGTTTTTTTTAACGACTCCGTAGCCCTGATAATTTTAATAGGCTTTTCTCGCACTGTGAAAATTATCCACCTCCCCACTTTTCTTGCGTTTTATTCACAGTCTTGCTGTATACTTATTCAGTACGCGTTTTGTCGACAAAATAGTCTGGCGGGGGCGTGCTTCTGCTTGGAAATCTTAGGCCAGTTCCACGGTACGTGATACGCGTCTTGAATCGCGGAATAGTGTGTAGACAAGTTATCGACCCCTGAAGAATTGACTAACCAAAGCGAGATGAGTGTTTTAAAAATTACTGTCGACTGACTCACCGATTGCGGATTTTTCCCCACTCGCATTTATAATTCATCTGCGAAACACCCCTTACTATACCAATTTTATGACCGTTTCTAGGCATGAATAAAAATTCATTGAATAAGCAATATGTGTACATTACAGTTTCTCGCCTCAAGTATAAACTAGATCGAACGAAAATTATCTAGAACTAGAAAATAGCTCAAGGTTAATTAACTCAGTGCTTCCCAAATTTTTTCATGCAACGGCCCCCCAGATTTTTTTTTTAGAATGAAAATAAATGCGGTTTCTGCTTTGGAAGCACTGAATTATCTGACATTTGATGCAGCAAAAAAGGTGGAGTAATGTTTCTAACACCTTGTCCGTTTTATTGATTGAATTGACATTTACTTGTTAGAACTCCATTATAACACGGTGAAAAAATTGCAGTGTATTTAATTTCTACAATTTTTTTTATAAGATATAGTTGATAGCTATTTCGGCTCACGCCATTGTCAGAACTATGTTTAAACGTACATTTACTTAACTATACAACGCTGTGTAGAAAAGGTATTTATAAGACATATAGTTGATTTTTTTTTTTTTAGCCGGAGCCGTATTGTTGGTCAATTCGGAGTTTTGAGTTGTGTTTATTGAGTTTAGAGTTCGGAGTCGGCGTCGTGAAAAACGAGCGGCTCTATTACTTTCTCGATTACACGATTTTAAAAAATATCTCAATTAACAAGAAGAAATAAATTGTTCTCGTTTGAGTCAAAATTTGGTAATATTCGGCTATTTGCTGAATTGGTTGGTGTATCTTCATTTTAATCTTCATAAATAGAAAAAGTCCAAACTTTTTTAGTCAAGGTTGTGCTTTTTTTAACGACTCGAAAGCCCTGGTATTAATAATTTAAATTCAATGAAAATATAATTTCCTTCCTTCCATGTCACTAAAATAGATTATTGTGTTGACGTGAATCTATTTCATGATTGTGACGTAGTTAATTACCCTCCATAAACCTGAGTAGCCATTTTACAAGTGCTTAGCAAATAATATTATTTCTATCTATTTTCGATGTAATCGAGTGCGGGGGTAGATGCGCCGTGTAAGCCGATGTTTATTTTTGTACTCGAGGCGTTTTTATTTATATGTTACGCTCCCGATGAACGGCCGCCTTTACTTTCACACCATGGTTTTTAGTTAATCATTTTCTACTCCAGAGAAAAGGGTTCAGATTCGAAACAGAAGCGGCGAATAAATCAGGTCCCACTCATTTATTTAGATTCCGAAAGAGTTTTTATTCCCACTCACTAGTGATTTACATACGAAATGTGATTTTTACGTTTTTCTTTTTTTATAACACCGTTTTTTTGATCGCCCATTGGATGAAAACTTTCCATGTTTAACAAACGAATTTTTAAATGACGAGAAAAATTTTAAAATAAAAGAAACGCTCGATAATAATATTTTTTTGCCATAGAATTTTCTTTCTATTCGCTAGAGACTTAATGCGAATTAATTTGTAATAATAAACAAAATATTTATCAAATTGGCATTTACTTGGTAGAACTCCATTATAACACAGTGAAAAATAGCAATGTATTTCAGTTCCACAAATTTTTTTATAAGATATAGTTGATAGCATTTCGGCTCACTCATCGTCAGAACTCTCAGAACTATGGTTCTGTAGAAAAGGTAAGCAGGAAATAAGCTAGGTCGTTAAAACAGGAGAGAAGATGTATTGTGTACCTTTTCTATACAGCTGTACACAGATAAGCAAATGTACGCTTAAACATAGTTCTGACGATGGCGTGAGCCGAAATAGCTATCAACTATATTTTATATAAAAATTGTAAAACTAAAAGTCATTGCTATTTTTTCACCGTGTAATGAACAAAATGTTTAAAACTACGTCAAATTTAAATTGTTGAAACTTTCTACGGTCCCACATGCGTTGTTACCAACGATCTGTGTTTCGTCTTTCATTACTTCATAAATATCAATAGGCAATAACCAAAAAAACTTAAAAAAAGAAACAGCATTCACTAAAAAGATTTAAAAATAATGTGTATTTAATGGATTTATTCAAAAATTTTAAACTGATAGCTTTGACATAATTTATGATATCGACTGAAGGTGCTTGATGTAATTTCAATATCAAATTTGAATTGTTACAACTTTGTACGATTCCACGTGTTTTGTCAATAACGGGCCGCGTTTCGCCTTTCGGCATCTTCAGGCATTCACACACAGAACTGACTAAGTTCTGTTCTGTTGCATCCGTGTGATATCAATTTGATAGTTTTGAATTTCGAGGTCGTCGCCCCCCGTTATGCAATCCGATTTTACTAGGGCTCGTGAGTAAAGTCGGAGTCGTGAAAATCGAGCTACTCCGACTACTTTTTCGATTAGACGATTTTGAAAAATATTTCAAAAAAATGTTTGCCGAATTGGTTGATTAATTTTTAATTTAATGCACATAAATAGAAAAGTTAGGAAAAACCTGACAAAATTAAACTTTTTTTCCAGTCGGAGTCGTGTTTTTTTAACGACTGACAGCCCTGGTTTTTACAAATACTACAAAAATCTTGTATTAAAATAATGAGGCGAAAACATTAGATCAGGGCTTGTCCATATGACATTGAAAAATAATGTATATTACATTAAATTATTAATCTCAAGGCAATTTACAACATGAATGAGCTGACTACTACATGATTATATTCATGCAATAATCATCATTATTGTAATTCTTTATAGAGTCACGTTTTCTCGCACACACAAGGAAAATAATAGTGTTTCCTTTGTAGGTTTAAATATCTTTTTAACATTAGGTGATGGTTACTTGGTGTGTAATATAATACTATCGGAAATTGTAACTGTATTGTTTTGACTATTTGTGCAGTCACAGAATTAACCATTTAGACACCGAAGACGTGGATGTACGCAAACGCAACATGACGACAATTATGAATATTTTGATGAGAAAAAGATCATTAAATTATTTATTTCTTATTATTTTTTATGTAATGATCCAATTAGTCTGAAGATGCTTAACAAAGTAGCGAAACACGACGTGTTACGTTTATTGTGTTAGGTGTTACACGCTAAGTTTATTTAAACAAAATTATCTATTTTCATTTAAACCAACAATGAATTTCCTTAAATTACCGCCAAACCCTTCGATAATTTTACAAATACACAAAACTCTCTTTTTACACCGTTGAAATGTTCCAAAAACTGTGTAAAAAGTTGACAGAACACTCAAATAAATTAAAGATTTATACCTTAATATAAAAAACCCCGTTGCAAAATTTTTGCATAGAAAATTGTGTAAAACATTTAGTCACGGTTGATATCTTCTATCAAAAACAGTGTAAAAAAGCGATAGAATACAAGAAAATCAAAGATTGATTCCCTTAATATATATATACAAAAAACCGTATTATATCAAAAATAAATAATATTTTGGTATAGAAAATCGTGTAAAAAAATACGGTGGTTATGTTCCACCAAAAACCGTGTAAAAAAGTGATACAACACAGGAAAATCAATGACTGATTCCTTTAATATAAAAAACGATAGTATTTAAAAAAATCACAATATTTTGGTAAACAAATTCCGTAAAAAAAATATCACGGTGGTTTTGTTCCACCAAAAACCGTGTAACAAAGTGATATAATACAAGAAAACAAATGATTGATTCTCTTAAAATAAAAAAAGAAACTGTGAGGAATAAATATCAACTGACAATGCGAATCTGATCATAATATGTACAATGGAAATAGTAGTAAATTTAAAAAAAAATATTTAAAGTTTACGTCAGATTATTATAGACTAATCGGGTATAAATTTTCTATATTCAAAAAGTTTGGTAGGCCGCACGTCGACTCTTGCTGGCCTAAACCTGTCGTACTGAATTCTCTGGTGCATTAATGTAATCTATATAAAGGAAACATGATACAGTAGGTACCCAATTGAAATTTGAATCGTTGACAAACAAAAAGAAAATGGGAACAATTGACTCAACACAAATTATTTTAATTCGAGGTTAACTCAGGTTTATTGAAAATTATTCATTGTCACATTGAAGAGGAATACATTTGGCCAACCGATTATTAAAACTGACGTTTCCAAGTGAGACGAAAATGTAATAAATAGTTTCCTTAAGGAGAAAAATAACACTGAAGGATGTACACTAGAGACATCTAATGAGGCAAGTAACAATTGAAATACAGTAAAAACCAGGGCTGCGGAATTGTTACAACGAACACGACTACGATTAGAAAAGTTTATTTTCATCAGGTTTTTTCCTACCTTTTCTATTTATGTGCGCTAACCGGATGGCTGCCGGACACGAGATATCTCGTCAAACCGTTCGTAATCGACACGCCTGAGACGAGATATTTTGTTAATATCTTTAAACGTAATTTCCTCAAAAATATTCCTTCTATTAAAATGATTCTTTGATAGGACACACACTGATATCTATTAAAAAGGCTTAAAAACATTTTACCGAAACTGTAAAGGATTTCTTCGAGTGTTCGAACTATCACTTGACCAGTGGTTCTCACGTGAAATTTCACTGTGGCCGCATCATAAACATCAGCGACCTATGGAAATGTGTCGTGGCCGCACCAAATGTGATAAAAATAGTTTAGATATTTATTTTTCATATAGTGCATTGCACTGAATGATCTTTCACAATATACAGTTGTAAGTAAAATCGACAAATTTAATAAAGCAATCGTTGTAAATTCTTTATAATGACTTGATTTAGGGTCAACTTATAACTTCGACCAAAATTGTTGAACAGTTTTATTATTAAAACGGTCCTTTACTTAAACTCGACTAAATGCTGGATAAGTCAGGTTTATTCAATCAATTTTAAATTGACACTAATTTTACAATTTCATTTGTAAAAATACGTTTTTTTAAATACCAATGTTTACTTTAAAACTGTTGGTGGCCGCAGCAAAATCTTCCGGTGGCCGCACATGAGAACCACTGCACTTAACAGATATCAATAGTTTCAGGGTTACCAAAATCAATTTTCTTCAAAATTCTTCAAGAAAGCCTGCTTTTTTATGATATAACAATAAACAATTGGCGAGTTTATTAATTATTTCTGTAAATGGAATTTTAAAAAACATTGGAAATTCACACTTTTGTTACAAATCATAGCTGGCGTGCTGGGTACAAACATTTATTTTTTTCTGGCTTCCAAAAGATTAAATCAACCAACTAATCCGGAAAATTGTTCATTGAGATATCCTTCAAAAATCGGCTAATCGAAAAGATTGTCTCTCGTTTTTCATAACTCTTCCAAGCCCACAATATGTCCAATTTATTTAAAGTGTATTTTATTGAGTCGTATAGATTTCAAAATAATTCTCGTCTTGTGTGATTTTAATTCATATCGCAACAATTTCTTGTAAAGGGCGGAGTCGATTTAATAACATTCAATTGCTAATGCAAATGTCACTCACGATTGTAGAAATTTAATACAATCAACATTTAATTTATGCCATTTGCCGCTGAATGACTATAGTAATTGAATCATTTAAGATGACTCTATAACAATTATTTGAAATCGTTTCCTAACATTTTCAGAACAAATACTGATTACTAACATAGCCACATATACTTCAAAAACCATGTTAAATAATCTGACAACAGTGTAGTTTAGGACTAGAAAGGTATTATGTTTACTTCAAGATGAATATTTTCTATGATGCAATTAATTGATTATACAGTGCAATCTCGATAATCCAGGCTAATGCTGGGGAGGATGGTCACGGATAATTGAAAAACACGGATAATCCGAATCATCAATTTTTTATTTTATTTTATTTTCGAATATAATATCAAATACACAATACAATTTTTTAACACATTATTTATATATTCATTATTTATCAAGAAAACACAAAAAATACATAAACATATAACGTAGTCCCTAGAGCTGACAAATATAGGCAATAAATATCGAAATTAACAAATTTACTGCGGGCACTCGCGCTGGTTTATGCACTTCACTAAAAATGTCAATAGAAACGCATGTGGAGTACAAAGGATTTCAATCCTTGACTCATTCTAGTCCCATAAATTGTGATGTTTATTGCGGTATATGCGAACATTCATACATTCAAATCACACAAGTGGTTAAAAACATTCACCGGTTAGTTACGTAAACACAACAACATCTTTAAATTCATCCTTTTTTCAAACAACGCGCATATTCAAGATCGCAATTCATTAATGCTTCTCATAATCTTTATAGAAAAAAATCAATCAGATTATATTTGAATTAAAAAATATTTATTTTCAGGCACGAATAATCCGCAAACCGGATAATCTATACACGGATAATCGAGAGTACATTGTAATTAAATTACTTTAAAAGTGTTAAATATCACGTCTTGGTGGAAACGCATTAAATACACACTGTTTAGTACAAATTCATATTATCAATATCACGAATGGTTTCGTTCATCACGGACATTATCAAACAATGAATAATGTTCGCGATGAGCGAAACTGGTCCTGGTTATAAAATATACTGCAGAAATAAGTATTAAAAATGTACTTTTATTATTTAAAATGTCACGCCTTTTCATGAAGAAGTAACACTTAACACATTAAAAGATATTCATATTTATAAATAAAAAGACATAACAACGAGAATTAAATGTTATAAAATTTGGCTTAAAATATGAAAGTCGGATTTTTAGTGTGTTTACATACAAAAATTAAGCTTGTCGAATATCTATAGTAAGCACTCGATTGTTTCGGTTTGCAATGAGATGCCAATGTTTATAGACAATACCTGTTGCCAAGTTTGGTGCAATTTGGGTGCACGTGCACTAAAAATGTACGCAGATGCTGCTAGCTACACCGATACACTCTTGCCAAATGATCAAAAACGTATAGAAGTGCCAAAGTCTATTTATTGTCAAAAGAAAATGAAAGAATACTATTTTTTATGTGCCATTTTTATAAGTAGTAAGTATTTTATGCATATATCGGCAACCGGGCCTATGTATATGTATGTACATACATGCGCATGTAGCGTTTACAGACATTTCAAGATACGTGCGAGACATTTAAAAGTAGAAACCTATGGCTCCATGTTTTGTCAAAGTTTTACAAAGAATTCGCAAATATATATGTATGTGCTATTTTATTTTTATTCGATTTTTGAACGGCACCATTACCTTTTAATGCGATTTTTTACAGAAGAAAAAGTGACACAGATAAATAAAATTATTGACTAATATAGGAAAAACAGCATTTCATCAAATGTGTCGGATCAAAATTCAATACGTTTGTTCAAAAAATCGCAATCGATTACATTTGCAAACTGACTGACAGTGACAGCAGTGAATAACTCATAAAAATGCACATAATTATGCATGTATACATTTTATCTATTCTCATTGTAATTTTATAATATAATCAATGAATAAATAAAATTATACGTATATGTATTTTTGATATTTTTTATGAGATATTTGATTATTAGTATCAATTTATAAAATTATTTAAAAGTAATGTTTTTTTACGCGTCACTTTCTGATGAACCAATATATCGCGTAAAAAAAGGATGTCAAGATGTACACTGTGAAGCTACCCTAACGTTAGCGCGCGGGACGTTAGTATGAAGTACAACCCTGACATCAGCATTCGTGAGATTGGCGCGCCGAAACTAGCGCGCAAGATAAGATTATTATATTATATATTGTTTAATTCATATAAAGAAACTAGCTAAAACTATCTTTTAGAAAGTTGCGTGAGCATAGTTATTCTAATGGAAAATCAAAACAAAAACCTTTTAGTGGTGGAATGGATGAAAAAAAATGAATTGATGTCCGTTCCTGACACATCAAAAAAGCAGAAGGTCTCGTAATCGACTTTATATCCTTTTTTATATGAAAACTTTTTGTCAATTAGCTCGACAGATCCTTTTAAAAGAGAGTAAGGATAAAATGATCGGAGTATTGGTCTTGACTATTTATAAAATTGTTTGATTGAATTGTCATTCGTTCTGATGAGGGCGTAAGCCGAAATAACTATCAACTTTCTACATGATGAATTTTGTAGACCTAAAATACGTTGCTATTTTTTTACCAAGTTATAATGGAGTTCTGGCAAGTAAATGCCATTTAAAACAATATACGCTATAAGTTTGTTTAACACCTAAAGTCATTTTTGAAATATTCAGTGTTGGAATAACCTTCATGGTAGAGTACAGGCAACATTTTAAGAACACCGCGAGCATAAGTATTGTATAACCAATATTTAAATTGATATTTAAGACAACGCGGCAATTGATTGAGGATTTACCTTAGGAATGAGAGAGTTAAGCGAATCAGAAGGGAACCTATAATATATTATACCTATTTCACCGTGTTCAATAGTGTTTAAAGGTAGTTTTGATGTGGTTGCTAGAATTTTTTATGATGAACACTTTGTCAGTAATATTAATTGCATTTTACAATGGGAAAGCCTCAGTGAAAAGTTTGAGGACTTCTGACCTCGAAGATATCACAATTAAATTTGAAATATAAAAATTACAGAGTGCAAACATCAAAGACGCTAATTTGTTTATGTTACCTTTGAGTAATTTAGTTACATGCGAATGCGAGTATCATTGCATTAAAGGTAGGGAAACCATACGTTCCTTTATTTACGAAACATGTCTTCGGGGCAGTTAAATGACATGTATCTAAGTAACTGTCAGAAAAAACTCAAATTATTAATACATTTATTTTATATGAAATATATCTAATACATTTTTGGGGTCAATGATATCCTTTTGATCATGTTCAAAGCCTATTGAATTGTCTAAGCCACTGGATTATCATATTTGTCACCCACGTACACGGTGAGTTAAGTGCTAAGTTACGTGATCTATTTAAAGTGTTAAATGTCACTTATTGATTTTAAAGGCATTATATTCAAATAATAAAAACACAATGAGAAGTTGAAAAAACAGCTATGTATTTTAGTTCTCCAATTTTTTTAAGATATATTGTATTAATAGCTATTTCAGCTCACGCTATCGTCAGAACTATTTTTAAACGTACATTTGCTTATCTATATATAGCTGTGTAGAAAAGGTACGCAATACATATTCTCTTCTGTTTTAACAACCTAGCTTATATTATGCTAGCAAAAAAAACAAAATTTAGATTTAAATTAAACTAAACTATTCAGGCGGTATTTTCATAAGCTTAAATACTGCCCGGAGATGATTTATTACAGAAATGCATTAGCCTTCGCAATGGTCTGAGGAGTGGAGTAAATACCAATTAAATCAATAAAAACACAATGATTTGTACCTTTTACAGAATTTTATATTTCTCATCATCATCACGAGTATCATTTGGTCAAGTGCTCGCGACGAGCAAATTTGGTTCTGATTTTTATTATATAAAATAATACTAAACGTGGTGTTTCATTATTTAAATATATAGCCTTTCTACCGAAAAATGACAATTAAAAATGGATAAAGGTGATTATTAACTTAAGGGTATTTATTAATTTGAAAATGTAAAGCTAAAAAATACTTAATAATATAAAAGAAAAAATAAACTCAGTACTGTGTCCTCATTTTGTGGCAATAGGATCAGGCCCTGTTTCGCTCATAGCAAGCCTTATCGGTTGACCGAAATCAATCTTGGTAATGACAAAAAAAAAAAATATTAATTGTGGAAGCAGTACTAAACAAACCCATTTCATTTATTTAAATATAATGCTTTTCAACTATAAAAATTCATTTAACAACTAAAGTGATATATATATATATATATATCTGTAATACATAACTAATTAAGTAATATCAGTGTTGGTTTTTTATAATATAATGCAAAAAGTCATAAGCATTTTAAAAAATGGCGAAAGTAAGTAAAAATTATATTTTATTTTAAGTTTTGGGAATATCTTCCCGTCAAACAAGTCCCGTATTTGCTTTTTTGCATACTGGTCACACTTAATATAAGAGACAAGAAAAAAGTAATGCGTGACGTCAAAAAAGTGAATACGTCAGTTATTGCGATGAATTGCAAAATTAGCGATAAAGGTATCTGATTCTGAGAAACGGTTAAATAAACAATTTTCCTTTGTGTGTCACGTAAAGGATATTCCAATAGCGAATACTTGAAAAAAAATCGTTCCTAGTGTTTATGATAAATAAACTTACGGAGACTTCTGCGAGAGTCGGACTATATTTTGACAGAAAATTGACTCGTGCAAATTTAAACAGTGTTAGCTTTTTAATATTCTTTATTAATAACCAGGGCTGTGGAGTTGATAAAAAACACGACTCCGACTCCGATATTAACCGTAAACACGAATCCGACATTGACCAATAACACGAAATAGACAAATTTTACCATATTAGGACTCAAACGACGACGATCTATTTCTTCTTGTTCATCGAGATATTTATCATTTAGAAATGGTCTAATTGAAAAATTAGTAGGAGTCTTCCACTATTTTCAATGAATCGTAAAATTAATTTTTAAATTTTGAAATATTATCTACGTCGTCTAATATATTGGGGATCAAACGAGGACGATTCATTTCCTGTTGTTCATTGAGAGATTTTTTTAAATTCGTCGAATCGAAAGAGTCGCTTGTTTTTCACGACTGCGGTCTAAACACCGTGACTCCAGACTCCGAATTCGATTCCACAGCCCTGGTTAACCTTCAAACGCCTTCCTCGTTTAACCAACACTAATGATTCATATGAAATAATCATCATAATGTCGCAGTCATAATCAGAAAATGATATTCAAAATTATGCGTTAATTATTATTGTGGTCTGGTTGAAACAATGGTGATTAAAAGTGCAAGCGATGTTCTGAAATTTGATATAAATGGAGGTCATATTTAATCAGTTTTGGTTTTGAATGGTATTTTGTAGAATTCAAAAGTTATTTTCTAGTTACAAATATAGTTGACTTGGTCGATTTGGTGTTTTTCTTTGAATAATCATTTTTGACACAAATTTTTGACAGCTCAATCTAGTCAAAATAACAGGAAAACAAATTTGAATTATTGAAACTTTGTACAATTTCACATGAT
Source organism: Himalopsyche japonica (assembly GCA_028555115.1). Lineage (NCBI taxonomy): Eukaryota > Metazoa > Arthropoda > Insecta > Trichoptera > Rhyacophilidae > Himalopsyche > Himalopsyche japonica. The sequence goes on along the minus strand of JAHFWJ010000182.1, from coordinate 51,804 downwards.
TTGTCACTAACAACTTGTGTTTCGCCTTTCGATATCTTCAGGCATTCATAACAAGGATGCAACATAACTGATACGCAATTAACAGTTAGCAACGGTTATATACCAAAAGAGTTAATTACAAAGGAAAAACGCAGACATAAGACTAGGATCCAAATAAACAACTTAAATAAATTTGAGTAGTATTAATTTTATAATAATGACACTCAATTGCCTGTAATAAGTTTAATTAACGTTAAATATTATAAATGAGTCTTTCTTGAAAAGATTCTAAAAGAAATTATAATTAACTATTATTAAAATGGAATTGGGTAATTTTATACTTAGAAATACCTACTGATTTCAAATTGCCAGGTAATTGTTAGAATTAAACATCAGGTGAAGTAATATAAGAATTTGATTTATGAGGTTATCGGCTCATTGAACTAATCTAACGTAAAGGATATAGCTAGGGGAATTTGGAAGATTAAGCTGTCCGTTAAGAATATAATTTGAATTGAATAATTGAATTCTGTTTATTTATAAAATCTCCTGATAAAATAATTTATGTTTCTCTATGTTTTGATGTAATAATTGAACACATTTATCCGCGGCAAACGAATGTTTTTCCAACAATAAATGGTTGGCAAATGTAGAAATATATATATATTTTGTGGAATTGTACAAAGTTTCAGCAATTCAAATTTGAATTAATTCAAATTCCATCAAGCACATTCAATAGATATCATAATTTGTTGAAAGGATTTTATGATATCAATTGAGGGTGCTTGATGAAATTTTTTTATCAAATTTGAATTTTTGAAATAGTGAATTTCCACAGGTTCATTAATGTCGCGTCCAAATGCTGAAAGACGAAATCTACGTAATGAGTGACAAAACTTGTTGAATTGTACACAATTTCAACAACTCAAATTTGATATTGAAATCGCATCAAAAACACCCGTTTGATAATGTGCAAAATTGCTTTGTGTCGCACGAAAAAAAAAACACATAATCATATATAAATAAAAATAATATTGTTACGGAAGTTAACTTTTTTTATATTACTATTTATAATGTAAAAACCCCATGAAACCAACTTGTTTCGATGAAATAATCGTTTTATTTACCCACTGACGTTTGCACTGCCGAATGCCGAAAGGCGAAACCCGGATCGTAAGTAACAAAACGTGTGAGAATGTACACTGTTATAACAATTAAAGGATAGCAGAATAAATACTTCAGGCAGTGAATAACAAAAGCTCATAAAAATGTCGCGTTATGTACATTTGTTTTTGTATTTAAAGCACACAAACGTTTCAATCTCGCGTAAAAGCGCCTGTGAAAATTAACTATTTTAACATGTCCCAAAAACGAAATATCAAAAATGCACCTTAGTTTCTAATAGTTGACATTTATGGATTCCTTGTTTAGCGGCAAATTCGTATGGAGTTCATTTTAATGCAGAATGTTTCAGATACAGTGGCACAAAGATATGATTTCAGGATATATCAGATGGAACTAACAGAAATGAACTGATACCGAAAGGCGAAACCAGAGTGACCAATTATATTATCTAATTTTTTTTAAATCATTTTCATTCAAAAATTTTATCCGTGTACAAGCAGAGACTTTATCGGAATCGTGAAAACTTTGAAGAATATGTCAATGAACAATTTGTTGTATTAGTAGGTTAATCTTTAATTAAATGCACATGAATAGGAAATATAGGAAAAAAAGCCTAACAAAAATAATCTTTTTTTAGTCAAATCCGTGTTGCTGGTCAATGTCGGAGTTAAGACTTTTTGACGACTATAGCCCTGCTGAAATCGGATACTTTTTTCGGATTCCCAAATAACATCGCTCCAAGTACATCAGATGTCAGTAATTGACGCTAAAGGACCTATTGGACTGGCGTCATTGTTTGAGGCCAGAAAGGTTCACCAAAGACTTTAGCACAATACTGATTTATTTTATTCAAAGCTAGCTGAGGAATTCACAAAATAACACAGTGAAAAAATAGCAATGAATTTTAGTTCTACATTTTTTTTAAAGATATAGTTGATAACTGTTTCGGCTCACGCCATCGTCAGAACTATGTTTAGCGCATACGTGTTTTCATCTTTATAATAAAGGTCGCAAGATGACGGTTTTGGAACAGCTAGAAATCAATAGATATCAATTGTCACACGAAATTTTAAACGAACAGACAAATATAATTCTTTCGCCACTCCTCAGACAATTGCGAGGGGCTTATACATTTCTTCTTCATTTTGTCTCCGGTCAATTTTTAAGCTTAATGAAATTGCCGCTTGTTTAGTTTCATCTTAGTTTCAAGTTTTATTGCTAGCAGGAAATAAGCTAGGTTGTTAAAACAGAAGGGAAGATGTAGTGTACACTTTTTCTACACAGCTATATATAGATAATCAAATGTACGTTTAAACATAGTTCTGACGATGCGTGAGCCGAAATAGCTATCAACTATATCGTATAAAAAAATTGTTGAACTAAAATACATTGCTATTTTTTCACCGTGTTATAATGGAGTTCTACCAAGTAAATAACAATTCATTCAATAATTCACAAAATATTCAAGCACATAACCATTATTTTGTTGTATAAATGTCCACAAGTGTACTGTGACGAGAAAGTGTTATAGAAATGAACGATTAAAACAGAGTATGTTTTTGTTGTTCTCTTTGTCTGAAATAGCAAAGTTGTAAAGATGATATTGTCTGGCTTGCACGGGGTTGGGAATCGTGAGATAGAAGAGCAGACTCCGTCTCCCTCCTTTTGGCTACCCTCTTGTTTTATTGCCCTCACTGACGAGTAAAATGTAGACGTAGAGGAACCAAAATACGTTATACCGAACGAAGCACAAGTTATAGAAATATGAATAATTTTTGATATTGTTTACTGTTAATTGTGATAGAAAGAGATAGTGAGAAACTAGTTAATGTATACATTTTCCACAAGTCTTATCAGAATACACAGAGCAGGTTTCGTATTTTTTTGAGTATTCTCAATTGATACCAAACGTTATAAAAATATGGCTATTTATTTTATGATTACACACAATAACGAAAAATCATAAGAGCTATAAAGGAAGTAACAAAATATTAAAGTAAGGAATTTTCAAATTTGCTGCAAAGGTATATATTAATAAAAATACAATTTTATTTGGTAGTTCATTAATTTTATACAATTCTTTGGAGTGGTTAAAAAAAATACTGGTTAAATGACCAACAAAACGACTGCGAAAAAAATTTCCTATGAATATGAATGAAATTTAAGATTAACCAATCAATCTGGCAAATTGTCCATTGATATATTCTTCAAAATCGTGTAATCGAAAAAGTCTAAAATAAAAAGATTAGACAGCCCCAATTGTATATAATTAACTATAAAATTGGAACCTAGTTTTAATATATATATATATATTGTTAAATGATATGTGTATAAAACTTACGTCGATTGAAATACCTTTAAAGGTTCATAGGCTTTTCTAAGTGTTGAAAAATTTCAATTATTTTATTGACCAGATAGACGGAGGGTGCTTAATGCATTTTCAATATCAAATTTGAATCATTCAATCTACGTAAATTAAACGAGTTTGTCACTCATTATCTTGACTTCTGACATCTTCAAGCATTCTTGCACACAGTAAATACAACTGACAATAGCCAACACACGTTTAAAATATAATATAATAGTCAGTTAGAGTTTATCATTGTAAAAGAATGCCTGAATATGTTAAAAGGCAAAACCAGTGTTATGAGTGACAAAACGTGTAAAATTGTATATAGCTTCAATGATTCCGACATTGACCAACAACACGACTCTGACTAAAAAAAGTTTAATTTGTCAGATTTATCCTACCTTTTCTATTCATGTGTATAAAATTAATCATCAACCAAAACCAATCTGGCAAATTGTTTATTGAGATATTCTTCAAAATTGTCTAATCAAAAAAGTTTTCGGAGTAGAATTAAATTTTAAAATTTATTATTTCGTTATTGTTATATAAAAAAAAATAAGCACAAATTTTGATTAAAGTGATTTGATAATTTTTGGACTTGTCTATTTGAACGAATCATAAAGAGATCATTTTTTATATTATAAGTCTCACAATTATTAAGACAACTCATAATGTGTAATGTAATGTAACGTAACATAATAATGACACTGGAAAATGTCAAAAAAATGTTTATTTTGCTGTTAACAAAACAGATGTCAACTTAAAATGGTATTTAGTACTTATGAACTATTTCGCAGTCTGTTTATTTTGATATCCGCAATGCGCGGGTGCGTGCAACAGAGACAAAATTATACACCAGAAAGAAACAAAACCTAATTCTAAAATCGATGTGAGACAGAGAAACGCACTAGCTTTCTCTCGCTCATCGCCGGTACACTCGCACTAAACTTGCACCACGAAAAATCCTCATAACAGTGCCAAGCAATTTTGGCACTAGTTGATTTTTTTTATGTAAGTAAAGAATATCTAACAGCATATTTTCAACGCGGTATGATATAACAGTATTATTTGTGTATCAATTTAAAATACATTCGCTGAAACGATCAGAAGCAAACAAATAAATAATTTCTTTTTAATATAATCATAATTTATGCACTGCTGGACGTACGGCGTTACAGAAACAAACTTTAATTAGTGAAACCCCGATTATAAATTCTTGCATGCTTCATTTATTATACATATTCCCGTCCATGTACCAATAAAAAACAAAGTCAAATTGGTCTACATTTATCATTTTCCGATTTAATGATCTACCGTCTAAATATTTTAGTCCCGCCATAAATATTATCGTCTTTGTTAAATATTTCCTGTTCCTTTACATACAGAACATTATTGGCCATAAAAAATAACGATTAAACTGTCATTAGAACAATAAACGAGTTTGAGTGTTCTTTTTTCAAATTAAAGTGCCATATTCTAATGAAACAATTTACTGTTTGGCGCTATAATATTCCCAAATTTTTATTATTTACTAGAAAAATATCGAAATGCGCTGAAATGCCACTAAAACAAAGAAAGTGCTTGTGTTCCAACTTTTCATCGAAGCGCTTATCCATCTGTTGTGTACAGGAATAAATCAGAAGGTTTTACGACACGTGAGCAGGCCACATAAAGCCATCTATGTGAGAAGCACATCCACATAGTCCAATATAACAGTTAATATTACTCGCGATAAACGAAACCGGTATTGATTTAATGATTGTACTAATTCAGTAATCTTTGCAACCATGTGCACAATCACCGAAAAAAGTTTGATTGCGATCGGATTAACGGTATACGAACGCATTCTGAACGAACAAACAAACAAATATTGAATTTGAGATAATTCAAGAGCAACAAGTTTCGCTAATAGCAAGTTGATAATAACTGACTATCATTGTAATTTATTTATTTACACATAATACAATTCCAACAAGAAGCTAAAGTTAACACATAAAAGTGAATTAAATTAACATTATAGACTAAATAAAAAATATGTTACGAAATGATTACAAAAAATATTATTTGAAGCTTTCCTCGTTTATCGTTTCCCGCATTTTTCGTTTTTTTTAAGGTCCTCAGCGTAAGCGTGAATAAATATTTAACTCAACTCTTAACGACACGGCGCCAATGTGATTTATTTCATCATGAAGTGTGAACATATTGTATGATACGATAGAACCCCGAATTACTCTACTCCGAATTATGTGCTGGCTTGAAATATTCCCCGCAAATCCCCCAATTGCACGATAGCTTGGCTGCACACACACCTGGACGGTCCGGTGCGGACAGTCGTATGTTGTCTAGCGTATGTGTATTCAATACGTACTAGGCTATACACGCACATCCGGGCGACTGTCTTTCGCTATGTATTTTATTTAGTTTTCCATGTTTCGGGGAAAAAAATAAAATCCTTAATTTTGTATGAGATTCAATTACTCCCCCAATTACACTACTCCAAATTACACGGTCCCGACTTTACTGTGTATGGGAGTTTTACTGAATATGTAAAGTCAAAGATTTCGTATGATTATAAAGTTACTTATGTACTTTGTCTCAAGATATTCTGCAACTTATAGGTAAATTATTAAGATAATTATTTTTATTGAAAAAAAATATGTTCACCGTGTTGTCATTATTTGTACAATAGTGATTTTGATTAAAGGACATTTATCTTTTATGTTCAATGAATCGCTCATACATATTGCGGTGTAATTGTGTGATTGATGAAAAAAGACATTTATTTTTCAATACTGGCAACTTTGCCGCTAACCTGTACGCGCAATCGATCAACTTAATGAATTCCCGACCTCAACAGATGAAACTAATGTGAAAACGTATCGTTAAAACTCTTCAAATATCAAATAATTTCATCTTAAATTGAATATGGAAAATAATAAAACATTTGAGTTGTTTTAAATAATAAAAACACATTTTTAAGTTCTTATTTCCACAATATATTTTCAACTTTACAAGCAAGTCTTTTTATACAAAATTTTTGAGTTGAAGGTATACAAAACCATGGGATCAAAAACCAAGAAGCAATTTACAGGAGATCATACAATATAAATGAAATATTTAATAATATTTTATATAAATAGACTTGTTTGTTAATTGTATTCACCAGTTGGTAATGCTCGCGACGAGCGAAATCGGTCCTGATCAAAAAATATATTGTGGAAAAAAGTGTAAATAAAACTAAAAAAATGTGTTTTTATTATTTAAAATATCATGCCTTTCCATCAAGAAGTGACAGTTAACACCTTAAAATTGGTCATTTGAGTTGTAATGATGGCATTATTTTAAAATAACCATAAACAATTTTTAGTAAAAATTATGATATTGACTAAAGGTGCTTGATGGAATTGCAATATTAAATTTTAATTATTGAAACTTTGTACGATTCCACAATTTTTGTCAGTTTCTGGGTTTTGCCTTTCGGCATCTTCATGCATTCTATCTGGCATATTTTGAAGGTGTGCATATTTTTAATATACTTAATCACACCATCGTCAGTTAATAAATACTTCTGCCATAGAAAATTGGCAGTTATGCTCTTTTTAAATCGATCAATATGTAAAAAAAACGATAAATCTATTTAAATATAATAAAACCTCGATAAAACGGTGTAAATGGGGAAAGGGGGTGTCCGTTAAAGCCGAAAGTTCGTTATATAAAAATAGTTTTTATTTTTGAAAGAACTCTGTATTTAGATATAAATAAAAAATACAAAACACAAAATACAAGCAAAATTTTATTTAATTGTCAAAAAATGTCCAATTGTTTTGAAGTGACATTGATGTTTAATATCGACGTATATGTCTGATATGTCTCAAATTCTAGTGCTAGATGTATGACATGATTATCACGACTGCTAAAAATTGTTATCGTACATATTTAAGGAAAAACTAGCATATGATTCGTCAAATATGAAATGCGGCAATATTTTATATCCCGGCTGTACGATTGGTGTTTAGAACGTTTACGGTGAGTTGGAAATAACTGCTTCCGCTGTGCTATGACAAAACTTACCTATTGTTTGAGAATTTTCCCACAGCTAAAATAATGTCAAACGGGCTTTTTTGTTTGTATTAAGTATAGCCTGTTTGCAACGTCAGGTGAAAATGTCGCCTATCACGCAGAGGCCAAGCAATTTCCTCGAAGTTTTCTTTTATTTAAGTTTTTGAAATCTAGCGCCGCAATATTATGCCAGTCGAAGTTTTTTTCGACTTTGAATATCGTAACATATTAAAAATCGATATCTTCAACGTTATATAATGCTTGGTTGAATCGTCAATTTTATTCAGTGTAAATTTTCATGACTTAACTATACGTCGGCTCCATAGTGGCATGGAGTATTTTTTTTCTCAATCGATTTATTGATGCTGTTCGATGGTATCGATGTCTTCCATGTCTAAGGATTCATTCAGACCCAAAAAACAGGACTTACAGAGGGCGATTAACTATACGATATCCTGGATTATCCCTGTAATTTCTCTTTTAAGGTATTAACTGTCACTTCTTGATGGACGGCCATGATATTTTAAATAATAAAAACACATTTTTAGTACTCATTTCAAGAATATATTTTACGATCAGAACCGATTTCGAAAGCTAATCGCGAGTATTATCAACTGAAACCGGTCCTGATCACAAAATACATTGTGGATATAAGTACTAAAAAACATGTTCCTGTCTTTTCTATCAATATTTCCTTTATCAATAAAAGGTTGAGCGATTGTAACTAACGACCCGGGTTTTGACTTTCGGCATCTTTAGACATTCTATCAAACGGGTGTAATAGAACTGATGAATGGCGATACCCGGGTCGTTTAAGTGACAAAACATATGAAATGGTACAAAGTTTCAACAATTCAAATTTGATATTGAAATTCCATCAAGCACCTTAAGCCGATATCATAAATTATTCCAACACTTTTGTTTAATATTAACATTCAGTGTTTGCATATTCTTTACGCAGAACAGCATTAGCAATGAATGGGTTAATAGTAAAAAAATACATATGTTTTTTTGTATATGACTATAAATAACAAACATCTCAATGAACAATATTTAGAACATATTTGCCTATCCCACCGTCAGCCGATGTATAAAGTTCCTCTCACCGTAAATATTGAGCGAATTCGATTATTAAAGGATTTTGAACAAATATATACGATTAAGAAAATTATATTTATGCAATAACAATATTTACGCAAATGCAGTACCTTTCAACGTATAATTACTATCATAATGTTATTATTTTCACCCGTTGCCAGCCGAGCAGTGTAAAAGTAATTATAACAATGAATATGTAAAAAATAGCAGTTAAAATCAGAGCTTCCCAAAAATTTTCAACGAAGGAGCACATTACAAATTTGAAAATTTCAACGGAACACTTGACGTATTTTTTTGGTTGGAAAAATCATAATTCGAACCATATGTTCTGTGTATAAATTCGGGCTTAAACAATAAGGCACACTGGCTAATATCATTTTGTTTTATTACGAATAAGGCCGGTTTCGCTGATACAATACAAATTACAACCAGTCCTGTTCTTAGTATTTACATTATTTTAAGTGGTCATTAACATTTATTTGTGAACTATTTTATGTTAATTAGATATGCTTTGTATGATTTCATGTTAATTATTTCCTAGGTTCGTGAACCGTTTGGTTTTTACAACTGGTAATTTTGGACTTAAAATTATCTATACATAATATTTTAATCTGTATTGGGTCAATTGATAATGCTAGCGATGAGCGGAACCGGATTTGTTAATGTAAAAATAAAATTTTATAAATATTTACTAAATATATTGATTGAATTGGCATTCACTTGTTCTCCACTATAACACGTTAAAAAATAGCAATATATTTTAGTTCTACATTTTTTTTTAATAAGATATAGTTGATAGCTATTGCGGCTCACGCCATCGTCAAAACTATTTTGTACTAAATATAATGTTTTATCATGGTTTTCCTTTAACCGGCTAACTGCCGGCAGGTACATATATGGCGGTACCCAGCACGACGCGAATTTTACGATAAAAATAAAACCTTCTGAACATATCTTTATGTAAAGATATGTTAAATATATATATATATATATTTAACAAATTTAACATATCTTATAAATATATTATATGTTAAGGAAAGTGTAATAAAGTTTCTTTATAAAACTTACCAAATAAATGAAGAGCCCGCCAGTCATTTATCTATAATCATAAAATTAATTGTTCATGGTGCAGGATTGTCAAAAAAACAAGGTCAAGGTTGTTAAAACGGCGCGTCTTAAGACATAATTTTTGTATGAGCGGCGCTCCGTTCACAGAAAATTATGCGTCTTAAGACGCTTTTGGCAGTTAACCGGTTAAGAAGTGACAGTAAACACCTTAAGAGTGATTAATTTATAAACTAAACTTCATATCGGCGACGCGTCATTTATTACTTTTTTGTTATTGTGTACAATTGAATCGGTGTGATTATTCGATGCCAAAATTGTGCAGAAAAACGGGTCCATTTTTCTGGTAAGACCCATTTTCCTCCGAATTTCAAAATGCCCAACATTTTTAATTCACGGCGTTCAAACATACACGCGAGACTGTCAGTATTTCCACGACAGTGGCCGCGGTTAGTCGTTCTGTATGATATCATCACTCTGTATTTTATATAACGTCATGTCTCTTTGTGATCAATGTGATAATCGAATCAAACAGGCGAGCTTTAGTTGTGTTTGCATCCCGAGCGATTCGTAGACTCGTGGATCTATTTCCAGATATGTTTTTTGGCTAGTGAATTCGGATTAATCAACGACTTGCTTTTAAAAACATCAGGTGTGCTAGTGTATCTAATTATTGCAATAAAAAACAACAGAGAGTCAAATACATCCACGAGATGAGGTAATTATTCGTTTGTTTTATTTTGTCGCTATCATTCTGTATGAAATTCTACTCTGCAATCATTATACATTATTTAAAAATCGATTAAAGCCGTCAAAACGAAACAAACTTTTAGAACGCTCTTTGTTCATTTAAAATGAATAAAACATCGTTTTATTCGAGATATTTTTGCAACAAAATAAACTAAAAATCATTATTAAAATAACAGCATTATAAAATATTCTTTTTTTGTACAATACTAAAACGCTCTTGAGTTATTGATTGAACTTTTATATTATATATGTACAAAAAACTCGTTCTTAATGAATGTGTAATCCTTCCTCTATAGGATTATTCCGACGTTTTTTATTAATATAATTAACTACAATTCTTTAATACCAACATTTTCAAAAAGAACTCTTTTTAATACATGTAAAGAAGGCCTTTTTCAGTGGTAAAATCATTCTTTGGTTGGACTATTCCGACTGTATTTCTTGTCAGTTTTTTAAGAATTTTCTTCAAAAATTTACAAATTATATTAATAAAAAAAAAACTTACTGACTTCTTCCCATATCAGATTCTATTTCGTGTCATTTTTCTTATACGAATTTTGCATTGGTAAATACAATATTAAATATGATAACATTTGTGTTATTTAGTCATACAATTCTCTATTATATGTTTGAATATATTAATAAAATAGTATAGATAAATCGACTACAATACATTTTGTCCTGATTCAAATTAATAAAATATGATTGAAACTGCAATATTCGCATCAGTGAACTAGTAATGACTTGTGACTGAAACCTGTATAGTTTAAAATATAGTTTAATATCCTTTTTCGGAGGATATTTATCCCGAAACTTTACGTAGTAGTCCACTGGTGGATCGTAGATTTTATGCAAGAGGTATCGAAAATTCCTGCAGATTGGTTTCAGCTTCTAACGTGGAGCATATGACCTATTCGAAGAATCTATCTCATATATCGTATATTTTTTTTCTGCCAGAACTGCTGCTGAAAATTCGTTTTTCAAATACAGTAGGAATACAAATGAAAAGGTGATGATAGAATTAGTGGCATGCTAATATCTCTCGCTATACCTGGTTTTTGTATCGGATATGAAGGCGGGAATTTTTCAATGATATATAAAATTTACAGTGGGTAATTGCATAGTGAACATAATCATGATTAACCGTGTTTTACAGATAGAATAAGTGAATTAGAAAGATTATTTTAGTTCGTTATCTGAACGTGTGTTCGTTGTCCGAATATGTTTTCGCTGTCCGATTTGTTCGCAGTCCGAACTGACAGTTAACCGATCACCCACTGTACATTGTTTTAATGATTTGATTGAAATATCATCATTTAGGATATTGTAAAATTCTTTTGCTCTCGATAGCTGAATTTATTGAATTTATGAGGCAGGGGCCGTGGAATAAAAAAGTTAAGGGTGCACAGATATTTCGCTTCCTCTAACAACAAAAAGGTGTGTGAAAATTGATTAATTGCGTTTTGTCAGACGAGTATCACCAAAATATTAAACGTAAATTATCTAATCCGTGGTGCATTGGTCAACATCAACCGTAGGAAAACGTCTGATTAGATACCTCAATTAGGAGGCCATATGCTCCATCTACATTGAGAGCGGACATGTGTTAGGAATATAAATTTTCCAAAATAAAATAAAGTATAAAATCTAAAACGATTTTTTTTAAATCGGTTTACCTCATTGAACGAGTCATCAACTACTTGCATGTTTAACCCATTCCCCGCCGAGTTACAGCCACAAACGATATTCCAGCACGGATTTTTGAAAAAAAATATTCAGTGTTCATGTTAAGCAAACTTATGAAAATGGCTATTTTTTACAATTACAATTAAACTAAAATTAGATTTCCTTCAGAAGCATTGACACTGATCGAACAATTTTTTTGTCAGTTGATAATGATGTTCTTGGAAATATTATTTAAAACATCACGCACTTCCATCGAAAAGTGACATTTAACACCTTATGAGTGACTGAAAACACTGTTGTAATTTTGAGAGTACTAGAGTAGAGTCGAAATACTAAAATTTCTCGTGTAAACTGTCAAGATATTGGCAGCCAGTAGGTTAAATAAATTTAATAATTATGGCAGTATAACAAATAACGAATATTCAAATTTCTTGTGTGTAGCAATTAATTGCGTAATTGTATAGGATACAAATCACGTATAATATTTTATATAACATTATGTACGCAGCAATTCAAATTACCCTTTACATGCTATTTCTATAGAACTTGATTGAAGGTTAAAGGAAAAAACCAAGACCATGTCATTATTTTTCTCTGACGCTATTTTCATGAACTGGTTCTTATTCATTCATCTTATATTTCTTTTAACCGTTTGCTGGGTGATCACGCAAATATGCGTGAAAAGAGTATGATTTCGGATAATCACGCAAAAACACGTGATTCTCTTTACGCGTAATTCAGGATTTTAAAGTCGATGTAAAATTTTGGGAAAATCACGTAAACACGCATGAATAATAGACAGATACAGACGAAAACTGTTTTCAAAATTACGTATTACAGATTGATGCAAAAAAAAAAACCCCCGAGAAGTGGTTAAGGGAATCAGGGGTATATAGTTGAGGCTAAAATAAGGTATGCAGAAAGTTAATTTGTACCCTTACGGAATACCTTCACGCGAAAGGTGGGAGTACGAGAAACGTAAATATTATGGAATTCGACTCAAATGTACAATTTGATCTAAAAACTAATTAACACAATTAAGTATTAAAAAAAAACAAAAGCGCAGTTCCGACATCGTATTTGAATATTTCCTTTTTTCAGGAAGCTGAAGAATTTAATAAACAAGTGAAAATAAAATATTTAATTTAACTTTACCTTCTATCTAAAAAAAACTACGAGTCTTTCATGATATTGTGCATGATAATTAAATTTCAATGTTTTTAAATTAACCATTTATTGATATTAATGTGTCCTTTACATTGAACTAAAACATTTGATTGTATTAACCTTATTTTAATGGATTTCTTCTTAATAAAACCCCATTCAATACCCTCGTTTTAAAATTGCTAATCATTTTCAAGTGATTTATGTATAATTTAAATATGTTGTCGTGTAAGCAGTTCCTCAAAGAAAATAAACAATTGCATTCAAATTTCATGATTGTGCATAATTATATATAATATAACCGTTACAATATAATAATAATATTGTAACGGTTAAAAAGTAGGAATTGTCTATTGAAAATAATTTAAATAAAATATTTATTTTCTATTTTTTTTTTTTTATTATTTTACTAATGAAAAAAATCAAATACGAGCTGTCTACTAAAATTCTCGAACGGAGGAAATATTTTTGTAATACAATTTATATTTAAATGAAATAAAATTATTTTTTTACAATCAACATAACCTGCACTTAAATAATTTTAAGAAACACAATGCATTGAATAATCATAAATTTTTATAGGTAGTTAAAACGATGCGAATAAACATCGTTGACCAATCGGCTATTGGTCTCTCACAAAAGAAAAACATACGAGATTTTAATTACAAAAAATACAAAAATGAAAACAGTTTAACAGGATAATTTTCAAATACTAAAAAAACACGACCTACTACGTAAAAAATGAGCGGTGTGGATTATTTCAGTGTTTCCCAAACTTTTTCATGTCACGGCCCCTCTGAATATAAAATATGTAACAATGATAAAATTATGACACCTGTCTTATAAAAACTAAATTTGTACATTCCTTTCAAACGAATAATCTTATATTTCAATCAATATTTAATTGATAAAATATTGTTTTTCATTCATCAGGTTATTGATGGCGTCAAAGTGATAACAAATTTTTCAGCTGTAAAGATATATACAAATATCTAACCAAAACTTTTGAAATATTATATGTATAAGATCTTTTAATATACACATATATAATAACATTTGTGTATATTTTCCAGCCTGAGAGCCTCCAGTTTGGGAAGCACATATTTAAGGCGTTGTTATTATTATCTAATTTACCTTAATGTGAAAAGAATTTGCAGTAAATCATAGGTAATATACCTAAATGACGTTATGTATTATACGTGAAACCCCGATTTTACATTTTTTAACGGACCCCGAAAAAAATGTGCAAAAAATGCTACAAATTTTTTTTTTTACTTTATTCAAGGTGTTAACTGTCACTTCTTGGTGGAAAAGCATATTTAAATATTGAACACGAATGTTAAATAATTTTTCTGCAATTTTATAATATTCATATCAGGACCGGTTTCTTTCGCATCAGTAGATGTTGCTTGCGATGAGCAAAATCATTATTGTATTATTATTTAAATAATTTATATGTATTCAATAAAAAGATTATATATAAAATTCGAATTGTTAAAACTTGTACGATTCCACATGTTTGGGTTTCGTCTTTCGGCATCTTCAGGCATCATCACACATATCAAACGGATGCAACAAAAATGGTGTCTGGGTTGATGATGGACTGACAGTTCTGTTTCATTCGTGTGATAGAATACCTGAAGATGCCGAAAGTAGAAAGCCGGGTCGTTTTATACAAAACATGTGAAATCGTGCAAAGTTTCAATTCAACAATTCAAATTTGATATTAAAATTCCATCTAGCTCTTTCAGTTGATATCATAAATTAGATAATATAATGCGTATTTTACAAATATACGTTTCATGACATTTTGCCGAATTCGTTGAGAAGAAAATGCATTTATACACTAAATTAGCCAAATGTCAAATGTTCCTTTTTGCTTTTGGGGCGACGATTTATTTCCCCCGTTCCAGCCTAGTTTTCCAAGAACGGTCGCCCTTTACAATGCGAACGCCCACGTGCACTGGATAAATAACGCCCGGCTGTAGAAGGGGTGAATCTGATATGGACTATTTTTTCTCTTTTTACTTGTAAAAATAGCAATATTCCACGAAATGACGATGAAATGCGTTGGCATCGAGAGATGAGTATAATTGTTCACGATTCTTTGTACTGCGGTTTCTTTAGTACTGTTCCAAGTATGAAGTCTGGGTTTGTTAGTTTTTGGAATTGAAGCTTTTATGTCATTCTTCTGAGTAAATACATTAACCTGTAATATTGCATATAAATCTCATTTAATGTTTTGAGTAATAATGTGTCATAAAAGATTAATTAACTTGTACAGCTAGAACTTAAATTCTTATAACTTTATGGTGACCCCATACTTTGAGAACCAGTTGTGGCTAGAAAAACGACACTACAAGGTTTTTTCTTGAGTAGTGTTATCCAACCAGTGGTCTGCGGTCTGGTGTCGGGCCATAGAGATTTTCGGTTGGACCGCTAACATTATAACAACTTCAACAAAAATGACATGCAAAAATATTATATATAGGATTTTTTCGCATGTACGTTTCTTTAGATTTTTAGTTTTTGTTAAATAATAACAATTGGTAGGTTGATACGACACGAAGGAACTTAATAAAAACTACCAGAGATAGCACTGCAGTCTACAATTTCCAATATATTAGCAAAAATGCAACAACAATGTCTTGTAATTGACATTTAAAAACAAAACCATGAAAATAAAACATTGCATACTTGAAACGGCGTGGACGGACATGGTGCTAACATTTTGTATGTAATATAAATGTCACGCACTGTATGACAACACTGACAAAATTCGCCGAAATAATATGTTATAGTTCCGATGAAAATTAATCGAAATTGACTTTAAACTTTTCCCTGCAGCTGCGTTAAAGATAGTTCAAACACATTGTTCATAAAAAAATAGTTTAGAAGTGTTAGTGACAGATCATACCATGGTTTATCGCAAAAAATTACTCGTTAAGGAGACTATAAACACTTACATATTTTTGAGTAACAACTATTAAATCTCCATCTCAATTTTTAAGACGTTAGCAGTCAGAGAGTTAAAAGTTATTGTATAAAATGAAACCCGATCAACCGTTCTCGCATAATACGTTTTCCCGGATGGATCGTTGATTTTACATAGTCCCATTAAACACCCATAAGAACAATGTTAAATAATCTCGAATTAACTGTTGATTTTCTCGATATATCGTCTAAATATTATGGTCCTGTCTTAAATATTATCCCGATTGACTGATTTTTTAGATAAATCTTTCTACCCAATACAATTTGTTAGTTTTAGTTTTTTAGCTTAGCACATTAAATAATATATATTCACAAAAGAAATGAATGATGAGATATATAGTTCGCTCAAATTTCTTGAGATTTTCTTTCATGAAGAATTTAAAAAGAATAAGTCTATTGTTCGATTATTTCAATAAATAAGATTTAATTAATATAACTTCTACAAAAACCTGTTATATTTAAAAAACCCAATTTTTGGAAATTAAATATGTTTTAAGATATTTTTTTACTGTTATTTTAAGCTTTCCCGTATTCCTTATTTCCCGCATTTTTCGTTTTATTTTTAGGGTTCCTTGAAAAACGTGGAATCGAGATTTCACCGTTAATGTACACTATTTAAACCGTTTTGTTCATCAAAATAATTATGATGAAAAATAAAAATTTAAAATGATAACAACACGCAACCTTTAACTTAACTTTAACTGTTAACTTAGAAGCCGATCGCCTGCGAATTATGTTGTAATATTTTTTGGGTAAACTTTGCAATTTTATACTTTGATCAAACCTCACCCTGACAGTTGAAGGTGGAAAATGTGAAACAAAAAAAAAACTATTTTTCTCTGATACAGGCACAATGTTGCGTGCTGCCGTTTATTCGTTAGGGATGTACTCAAGAATCGATAAGCGTGTAACTATTCAGGAAATATCAGGTAAGTACTCGGATTAGTACCTTGTCATTATTTATTAGTTACTTTTAGAACCATATTAGAAATATATTAGTCAACTGTCTTAGAATGCAAACATATATCAGGGTACTTGAATAATTTTAATCGAGTAAAAACTTTTGTGTCATATGTCATAAAATGACTGAATTAATTTTCTTGCTTATTTACAATTTTCTTTATAATCTGTGATGATTTATTCATTTTGTTTTATAATCTATGATATCGACTGAAGGTGCTTGATAGAATTTCAATATCAAATATGAATTGTTACAAATTTGTACGAATCCACATGTTTTTGTTATAAAACCCTTTCAAGAATGACTCATTCACAAGATCGTTAGTGAAAATTATCGCAGGCAATTGTGTTATAATTAGATTAATATTATTAAATTGAATTTTTGCTGTCATTTACTGCTTGCCTTGGGGTGTGTGTTTTTCTTTAATTAATACCTTTGATATATAGACGATGCTAACTGTTTATTGTACGTCAGTTCTGTTGCATCTGTTTGATAGAATGCCTGAAGGTGCCGAAAGGCGAAACGCGGGTCGTTAGTGACAATATATATGAAGTCGTACAAAGTTGTAACAATTCATTTTTTTTGATGTTGATTTTTAAATCGAAATTTCGTGTAGGTACGATAATGTTCGCAATGAGCGAAACAGGTCCTGGCCATAAAATATATTGTAGAAATAGTACTAAAAAATATGTTTTTATTGTTTAAAGTATAATGAATTTTCACCAAGTACTGACAGTCAACGGCGTAAAAGTGATTTGCTTCAATTTAAGATCAACGAACTTGTTATGACATATCTCAATTATTGAATGCCAGTGCTTGGTAAATAGATAAAAATAAAGTTAAACATAGAAATATAATACTGATATTGTATATATATTTTTTTTGAATATCGATTTCGTTAATCTTGAGCGTTATTGTGAATCGATATCTACAATTTCTTAACTTCATTTTGATCATTTTACGTTTACTGAGAAGAAATCCCAAATATAATAAGGTTTTAATAGAACTTACATTATTCGCCGCAAGAGATCTACAAATAATATAATAGATTACATTTTTTTATGTCTTTTTGTCATGTAATAATAATTAATCCACTGTCTTCACATCTTGACTGTTGAGAAAGCCGTTGCAATGTATTGAGAGTTGAAACTCAAAAATATAAAGTGTTAAAATTGTCAAAAGTTTAGCATTTGGGCATCTTCATACATTCTATCACATGAATTTGAGGAACTGACAAAAACATAGCCTGACGTGTCCTCTTAATTTCTGTAAATTTGTTTAATAATAACACTTTTGAGTTCATTTTTAAAATATTTTTTGTTGGGTTACCCTTTTTGTGGCTCAACAGTAAATGGCTTTAAATGATAAACTTCTGAAGATTCCAGAAAATTACAGACTTTTATTGATTGAATTGGCATTTACTTGGTAGAACTCCATTATTACACGGTAAGAAAATAGCAAATGTTTCATTTGTAAAAAATTATATAATATATAATTGATAGTTATTTCGACTTACTCCCTCGTTAATTTTTCATTCTATTTTCTTTTCGCTTTACTGAATAACCGTATTTTTAAATGTCCGCTCATTTATAACATAATAATGATGTAATTTTTTTCGGATCATACTGGTGTAACGTTTCTAGTATCGTTCAAAATAATCCCGATTACCAATATAGCCAATGTCGATAAAACACATCACTATTATTGCGTGTTCCGGAGTACACTCGATCGCGTGAATCGTTAATTTTACTTTATTCTTAGATTGCGTGCTTTTTTCACCGAGAGCTTTTAAGCTGTCGTAAATAAAATCGCCTTGGCGGGATACTACTGAAGAATGCGAGAGCCAATACATTGAGATTATAGATCAATTTTGCGATTGCTAGAATAGATATCAGTTTAGTTGTATTGTAATAATGGGTCACTTAACTGCTTATTGAATAAAAATGGATCAATTTATTATAATTTTAATCCTTATTTAGGTTATATTAACAAGTTGGATACTGCAAACTCGCCTAGATATAAGAATATATAAGAAAATATAACTATAACTACCTCTCGATTAACACGGTAGATAGGTTCCTGAGAAAAACGTGTAAATCGAAAAGTACACAAAGATGCATAATTTGGTTGTTTTCTAAAATACATAAATAAAACAAAATTATTTAAAAGTATAAATATAAATATTGATTTATTAATTAAATACACATAAAGGAACATAGAGGAACAAAAGAATGAAATCCAAAAGATTCATAAAAAAATTATTGAAACGGTTGGATCACTATCACAAATCACTGTCAATCTCTTCATCGTGACTGGTTCAAAGTCACTTTCATCACTCGAAATTATCTGTGCCAATTCGATGTTTGAAGTAAAAACATTTACACTTCGAGGAGATTTGGCAATACAATCCGTTATTAACATTTTTTTCGAATTTCTTGTTAGATCTTTATGGACCTCATCATATTGAGCCAAGCATTGATTAATATCACGTCGGAATCGAAGGGCCTGTTCAACATTTAAGTCATTTTGTACAAAATGATTACCTAATTTTCTTCCCAATTCGAGTGCTTCGTGGATGATTTTAGCTGTAGATGAGACTGGTTCAAATTCTTTTTCAATCCGTGTAAATCGAGGGATAGGTGTATATATAACTATGTTCGTATGATGCCAAATATTGCAAAGTGATTGCCACAAGTCATCTTATATAAATGTAGCATATCATAATAAAATATATTACACGTGTAAAATGTGTTTCCAAAATACGTGTGTACGCGATAGTCGGCGTGTTAACAAAAAAAAATTGTACTACTCTTACCATTTTATCATGTGATGATCATGACCGGTTTCTCCCATCGTGAGTGTTATCAACTAAAAATGAAATTTTTGATGTAACTTCCTTAGGACGCTTTTCATAAGTGGGTTTGTCAAAGAGAACTTGATTATTGAGCCTTTCTTGAACAATATTAATACAAATAAGGTAAATTAGTTTAAAAATTAAATGTTCACAATCATTTTTAATAACTTATTAAAAATGCACTTATAATTTCCTGTAAACTGTTTCTTAGTTCCTGAATCTGCTACCTTTAATTCAAATATTTCGTATAAATATAATTATTGGTAAATCGTATTCTATCAGTTGATAATGCTCGCTATGAGCGAAACCGGTCCTGATCGAAAAATATCACGTGGAAATATGTGCTAAAAAATAATAACACGGTGAAAAAATATCAACGTATTTTATTTCTACAAAATTCTTTAGAACTCAAATACATTGATATTTTTTCACCGTGTTATAATGGAGTTTCTACCAAGTAAATGCCAATTCAATCAATAAACAAAAAAATGTGTTTTTATTATTTAATATATCGTGCCTTTCCATCGAGAAGTGGTTGGTAACACCTTAAAAGTGAAAATTTTAATGTCAAAACAAGGCTGAGATAATTTGAATTTCGAATATTCAATTGGAATCCTTCAAATACCAACAGTGTTGTAACGCTCAAATAATAAATCCCCTCTATTGATAAGTTTGCCTGTCAAATTACCGTTGTCTATTGTCGGAAAAGAAAATGTTTTCTGTTCTATATTTAAAGTGATAAGGTACATTCAATGCATCAATGTTGCCACAAGAGTGATAGGAAGTCTTTGTCTGGTTGAAGATTGTTCAGTGGATAATCTGCGTCTCGTTTAACTCTTCTATAGAAATATCTTTCGCTGGTAATTAAGGTCACCACGATATTGTATCCAATAGCTTAGAACAGAGGCTCGAACAGTGGAAAATTTTGATGTTCTCGAGGACAAATAACTGTATGTTTTTTAAATTCCAATGTCATGTTGACTGTAAAAAGTGTACAACGACGTATCCCTCAGAGTTTTCAGAAAGGAAAATTAATGACGTCAATGTTTATACGGAAATATATGTTATAATTATTAACTGATATGCAAAAAAGTGGGTCAAGAATTAAGATAATATTTTTTAGGTTATCGTACAAAATATAATAATCATCACAATCTATTATCAATAATTAAATAAAATCGATTATAAAAGAATAATATAATATAAATAAGTCTGAAATACTCATTAATAAGAAAATATTTAGCATTTTTTTCCTACCAGATTGATATCATCGAAATATTTTTATTTTTAAGTAATAAAACACAATTTATTTATCAGCTAATCGTGAACATTATCAAAAGAACTACGAAAGTAATTCATATTTAATCAAAGAATATATGTATATGTGTATATACAATATAACTGTTTACAAATAAAATGTTAAGGACCTCTTAGTGCTAATTTTTATCATAAACAAAACAGAATTGAAGTCCTTCACACTAATTTAGTTCATTAGAGAAATCGGTCCTTATCTGAATAATCTAAAATCTTTGAAATAACAGTTAACACCATAAATAATTTATGGAGCCATAATAAATTTAATATTTAATGCTGTCAATACACAACTGGAAACAAAATTTCAGTTCTGTCGTGTTGTTTTATTCGGCGCTATCTTCACAGCAATCCGAAAGTAACAATTTGGCTCCTATACCAGACGAAAAAAGTGAGCGTATCTAGGTATTGCCAACGTTGAAAATAATGGCTCGGCTACAATAATTTTTGCCAGCATTGATTGTACAATTTCTTTTATGCAATAGTGAATGCAGCGGATTGTCATGCAATTAGTAATAGGGTTATTAAACTACTATTGATGTAACACTGGATAACATTTATTGTTGTATAAAAAAAAACTTTATTGAACTATGTATAGCAGTTATTTCGAACTGTCATTCGTATCGATTTATTATTTGGATTACAATTGTTATTCTGATGCAATTTTGATTTTTTAAATATTTTATCGTTTGGATTTTTAGCATTCAATTTGCCTCAGTTAAAAAATAACGAAAAAATTCGCAAATCAAATATGCTCTCCGTAAACCCCTTTGGAAGCAGCTGTCAGATCCACTGATTATTCACATAAGTTTAAGGTGACACGACGGCGACCTTTTGGTAGTCAAATCGTGTCAATATTTTTTATTCGCCATCACTGAATTTGTTCCGAGAAATATTATTAATAAAAATTAATAATGCGGTGTGTAAAAACCAGGGCTGTGGAGTTGGAGTCGTGGTGTTTTGACCGGAATCCGAGTCGGGAGTCGTGAAAAATGAGCGACTCCGATTACTTTTTCGATAGGAAGGAATATTTTGAAAAATATCTCAATGAATAATTTTTCAGATTGGCTGGGTGATCTTTAATTTAATGTACATTAATAGGAAAGATAGTTGTTGGTCAATTTCGGAGTCGTGTTTTTTAGAACTCGCAGTCCTCGTGAAACTGTGAAATTATTTTCAGCTTGATGAAACCACGGCCGCTTCAACTATATTATCCAATTGATTCTCACCAAATCTTAATAAAACTTATTGATTGAATTGTCATTTTCTTGGTTGAAAATTTAGCAATGTATTTAAGTTCTACAAAACTTATAAGATTTGCAGTTGATAACTTGTCAACTTCATATTCTTCTTAACAATTTGGCACCTAAAAAACCATGCGTACCCCCGATATGGAGTATATGTCCTACCGATGAACGTTTATATACATACATATGTTTATAGCATTTGTTTTAATTTATATTGCATATGTTGATAACGCTTGCGATGAGCAAAACGGTTCTGATTTAGCGACATAAACTGTGAATCACCCTTGTTATAATTTATGATATCAACTGAAGGTGCTTCGTGGAATTTCAATATCAAATTAATAATTATTACACATGTCTGTTTGGATTCTAGCGTAATTCATTTTGCATATAACCGATGCAAACTATTTATCGTGTGTCAGTTCTGTTACATCCGTGTGATAGAACGATTGACGATGCCGAAAAGCGAAACCAGGGTTGTTAGTGACAAAACATGTGAAATCGTACTAAGTCTGAACAATTCATTATGTTTTATTATTTGAATATAATTGCTTTCCACCAAGAAGTGACAGTTGACATATTAAAGTGATTATAAATGTCTAAATCATACTGAATAATGGTAACGTATTATTTTGTTTATTCTGTATTATTGCATTGGTGCAAAAATTTTAAGTAAAATTTGTCAAGTTTGACAACGGATCCACCAGATGGAAATAATCAAAAATTGATTTATGTAAGTAGCATTAACAATTTTACTACCCAATGCGTGGTGAAACGAGGAATTAAAATTAGTTGCCACACTGCCTAGTTTCGTTTTACAAATTGGCCATTGTATTTATTGTTGTTTTATTTCCGTGCATTCTCAATTTGACATTTTCTGCTTGCAGTTACAGACGAAGGTTGCCAAGCGAGTGGTTTTTTGCAAGATAATATATATATATATATTGAATATTTATTTGGTTTCTGAGTCAAATTGATAAATTGAAATTTAAGCAATTAAAATTTATGCAGATTGACAATTTTGTCGTACTTAACGGTCCATTAAAAAAAACCCAGACTTTCAAGTGTCAACTAGATAAATCTATTTTTAATATCATATTTAAAAAAACTGGCTTATTACATTAAATGAGAATCTTTTTTTATTAGATGACATAGTCTATTTATATTTGACAACACTCGTTGACCTTAATACTACATTGATTCTTTGTATTGTACTAAATTGTTCGAGACCTAGAAAGTTGCCAGCCTCGTGAATTCAAAAAAAGAAAGAAAAAAACAGGAGAACACTTTCAATTTCAGCCGGTACCGGCTACATTTTTTTTATATACAACTTATTTGATAATTTTCGTTTTATTGAACAATTGTATTGTATACAGTACAATAATGTTCTGTACACAATACTAATTAAATACAATATATTAATCGTTTTAATGTGTTCCCCGTCACTTCTTGGTGATAAGGCAAAATATTTAACTAAATAATATTCAATGTTAGTATTATTTCCAAAATATGTAATTATGTAAATGAAAATGCATAAGTGGTGTAAAAGACATATCCAATTTCTAGTTTGTCAAGTGAACTGACATTTTTTGAAAGATATTTACAATAAAAATCAAACATACACCCAGTCCTTTTTTTACGCGATACATTGGTTCCAGAAAATGGCGCGTAAAAAAAATCGCGTAAAAAAGTCATAGCTTTCATATAATTTGATAAATTGGTTCCAAAAATTAAAATATCGCGTAAAAAAGTACCAGAAACGTATGAGAAACCAAAATTTGCTTTTTGAAATTCGTGCAAAAAAAAATATATTTTATGATTTTATATACATTTACATGAATTATTAAAGGTCGAGAATAGTGCTCAAAGAATTTAATAAATGCATTGTGTTTAAACAAGTTTACGAGCGGACATACATCCCATGATTTTACCCAATTGCATTAAATTTCTTTACACACCCTAAAACATAAATTCGCATAATATCCGATACACTTGTCAACATTTGGCAATTGTATGTGTATTTAAAAAAATGGAATGCCTTACAAAATTTTAGTTAGGTTTTAAAAATACACATATTTTTTTATTTACATTTTCATATATGTGCATGCCTAGCATCATATATAAATTTCTTCTTTGAAACAAATTTGGGGAAAAAATCGCGTAAAATCGAGTGAAGCGCGTAAAAAAATCGCGTAAAAAGAGGACTGGGTGTAATTGTAATTCATTTTTAATAATAAATAAAAAAATACTATTTTAACAATAATATTATATAATAATCAAGGCGGATGAGCGATCACCTAAGAATTAATGCATTATATATTGGATAAATGACGTAATTAACACGTCAAGTCGTATTTGTATAAAGAAAAATATTAGCAGATTTATTTTATTTAAATAATAAAATACAATGTTTGTTATATTTCCATAATTTGTATTATCCTTACCTTGAATGGTTTCGCTCATTACAAGCATTATAACTCCTTCAAATATATTTAAATGAAGTAACAAATTAAATGTTAACAACCTCTTAAAATTCAATAACTATCTACTAATTTGTAATCAAAAATAAAACCAAACCAATAAGAAAAAACAACTATTCATTTTGTATGATCACCCGAAAATATTTTTTTTAGTTTTGGAACCTTTTGTTTAGTACGACTAGAGATTATTACATCAATTTATTTATTGATAGCGTGCTTTAATTTGTATTGTATCAGTTGATAATGCTGGTGATGAGCAAAACCGGTCCTGATCTGAGTAATATAAGTGTAGAAATTGTACTAAACATTTTATAATATAATGCTTCTCAACCAAGAAATGACACTTTAGACATTGAATATTTTAGGAGAATCAACTGTAATTCAGAAACTCAATCTCTCCTTTTCGAGGTTGAATAAATAATCGTTTATTTGATCATCGTATTTTCGTTTTAGTTGGTAACGCATTTTTCTTACATTGACACGTGTTTCTATATTAAAACTCCAAATAATTGGGAGTGTATTCGCTTTTTTTTACACTTATTAGAATTTTGCATAAAAATGTTAAAATAATACTCACAAATGTCATATGAATATTTATTATGTTTGTTTAATTTATTCCAATAAAACAAATAAAGTAAAATATTGCAAATCAAGCGATTATCTTGTAACAGTTACCTAGTAGATGTTGGGCAAAAGAAACCAGTTCTGCTGGCAAATAATGTGGCATTATTCATATCATAGCGAGTAGACAGGCACCCGAGAGTAATAAGAGAATCTAGCAAGGGGCGCATATTATCTCAACACAGTGTGATAATTAAACGGTTATATTGTCGGTAACGAGATTTCAACTATTTCATTTAAAATTTCCACGAAACAATGAGTGAATTTATTATTAACTTGTAAGACATCCGCTTGATGGAATTTCAATGGCAAAATCGAATCTACATTTTTTTTAATTTACGAAACAGGTTTTGACTTTCGTAATTTTCAGGCATTCTATTACACGGAGTTGGAGTGTGTTCGTTTACTAGAATAATTAAAAATGCCAAAAGATGAAACTAGGGCCGTTGGTGACAAAACTTGTAGACATGTACAGTGTTTGATAGTTCATTTTTTATTAAGAAAACTTTCTGTATTATTTATTTTTAAATTGAATCTTTGTACATTTCCACATGTTTATTTTATTATTATTAAAAATATTTGATGATGTAAAAAGGTTCAACAACTCAAATTTGATATTGAAATTCCATTAAGTACCCTAAGTTGATATCATAAATTTAATATATCTATTATGATTTGCTTAATAGATTTTTTTACTATATGAATAGATAAAATGCAACGAAAAAAACATATCTATGTTCGTATTTATTAAAAAAAAAAAAAATAGCACTATACTTACACAGTAGTAAAAAAAATTAATCTTAAAACAATATTTCCGCTTGGAGGAGAAGAAATTTATTTAAAAATTAAAATAAATACAACCAAAGTATAAAAAATCATTTATTTTCAACCATGTTCTGGTTTTTGGTGAAATTTTAGCTTGTTGGCGTAGTCGTTTTTTAATGTTCCATAATTTCCGTTTCTATTGGAATTTTGACTGGTTTCTTATATCCTACTCTTTCACACTTTGTCTATATATAGCTTAAGCTATTAATTTCATGGAAACCGTATTATAATTAAAATCTAATTCTCAAATTTTTAAGACTACTTCAAAGTTCATTCTCAAGATCTATAATTTAACACGGCTAAAAAATAGCAATGTATTTTAGTACTAAAATTTTTTTTTATAAGATATAGTTGATAGCGTTGGAACTAGTTCCGACGATGGCGTAAGCCGAAATAGCTATCAACTATATGTTATAAAAAAAATGTAGAACTAAAATACACTGCTATTTTTACATCGTGTTATAATGGAGTTCTACCAAGTAAATCAATATCTATAATTTAACATTGAGAAAATGATTTATTATATAATTAAACCTGCGATTATTTATAAACTATTTATTACTTTGCAATTTATCAACTATATAAAAAGTTGACAAAATCTTTGTAATTTGTAACAGGACCGGTTTTAAAATAATTTATAACCGGTATTGTTGGTCTCCCTGTTTCATAGACTGGTGAGTCAGGCTCTACCGCACTTTTCGTTGGTGCAATGACCCCTGCGAGCGCTAGCTTTGTTGCAGCCAACTATCCGAAAGTAATAATGCTTGGTTCATTTTGTTGCCCGTGCTTTTGCAATGTTGCGGTATATTTTGACAACATACCGAGTCTTTCAATCTTCAATCAAATTTTAATAGACGAAATATTCAAACGTGTTTTAAGCCCTTTAATAAATAATTAACGGTTCAGTGATTTAAGCACACAAAGAAATGTACATATAAATTTAAAAAAATGTTTCTTTGAGCAGAGCAGATACGCAGTTAAGCAGAAATGAAATAATCACATACGTCAGACTTATGTGATCGTGCACTAAATTAATTTTTGTCTCAAGCAATGTTCTGTGACGCTCAATTGTTAAATTCCATCCTAAAATTCAATGAAAAATTGATTATAAGTCATTATAGAAAAACCACATCATAAAAAATTATTTAGTGTATAAACACCAAATAGTTTTTTGTCTCAATTAATGTTCTGTGACGTTTAATTGTTAACTTCTGTACTAAATTTCGATGCGAAATGATGATGGATAAAGATGGAATAACGATATACCTCAGACTTATTTGATTGTACACGTACAAATTTTTGTACTAAGTTATGTTCTGTGACCTTTTGTTGCAAAATTCTGTCATAAAATTCATCATAAGTCAAAATGGAATAACCACATAAGTCTGACTTATGTGATCATGCAAGATTATTTTTGTCTTAAGTTATGTTCTGTGACTTTTTATTGCTAAATTCTGTAATAAAATTCGATGCGAAATTGATGATAGGTAAAGATGGAATAACCACATAAGTCTGACTTATGTGATCGTGCAAGATTCTTTTTGTCTTAAGTTATGTTCTGTGGCCTTTTATTGTTAAAGTCTGTAATAAAATTCGATGTAAAACTCATCATAAGTAAATATGGAATAACCACATAAATCTGACGTATGTGATCGCGCACGATTTTTTTGTATTAAATTATGTTCTGTTACCTTTTATTGCTTAATTTTGTATTAAAATTCGATGAGAAATTGATGATAATTAAAGATGGAATAACAGCATGTCAGACTTAAGTGGTCGTACACCCAACGCATTTTTGTTCTAGCAATAACCTATGACCTATTAATTGTTCAAATGCGATGCAAAACTGTGTTATTAAAACTTTTGAATTATTGACTTATGTTACTAATCCCGCCTATGCATACAATATTTACGGTAAAGTAATATTATATAATGACATCGAGTACCTATATATAATTCTTAAAGGATTAATCATTTCCTTTCAACAAAATTAATTATACTCATGCCGCATGCGTTTTTTTGTTTGGATTTGTTTTGGAGACACCATGTTGCTAAGATTGATTTTTGTATTTTAATTATTGTATTTATCAATCAATAGAGGGCAGTGAATTGTGTGTGTGTTGTTTATTTATTCGTCTATGGTATTCCAACAAGATTAACAGTATATCAGCTTTTTATATTTTATAAAAAAAGAGAATTACATTGTTGAACCTATTGAAATGTTCGCTAACAGTTTTAGATTGGCAACACTGTCGTAACTGTAAATAAATAAAATTATTAACGTAAAAACTGAACGTCGTTCTCTGTCTTGCATATCGGTTCTACACTTTCGATAACAAATTATCGTTATTTTGTCTATATTTGTTTCATCAATAAATTATCTACTCGTTTTCACTGTCACGTTTATGCTATACTATTTCTTTATTAAAAACAAATACTTGAAAGACCGTTCTATCGTTTTCGCATTCACAGTTTTGCCAGACACCGCTTAAGACTTTTAAAGGCCTAAAGCATGTAAAAGATTTCAATATAAAACTTTAATATCACGGTGAAAAAATAGCTATGAATTATAGTTCGACAAAATTTAAAAAAAGTTGTTTTTTACCAAGTAAATGTCAATTAAATCAAAACAACTACAATTTTTGAAACTGTGTGCGATGTTTGCCACTTATGATTCTGCTTTCGCATTTTCGCATCTACATGCGTTGTCACATGGATGCAATAGATCTGAGAATGACTAAACTATATGCATCGCCAAATAATATACAAGACCAATTAGTAATTTGTCCAGAGCTGTGAAGTCAGGTGTTGGAGTTCAACTTTTTCTATCAGAAAATTTTGAAGAATATCTCGTATAATTATAAGAATATGTAAAAATTAACTTTTCATTCGAATTCATGTTAACGGTCAAAGTCGGAGCCGTGTTTTTTTTATGATTTCACAGCCCTGCAAATTACACTAACAATGATATGAACCCTAAGCCCGAGAGACAAAAGTGTATCTCAAGTTATTTTAAAACTAGTGATTTGATTAAAATGATATTAAAACATTAAAAAGATAATCTCGTAACCAAAACAGATAAATGACTTTGTGATAAGAGATTTTCGCAATAACCGATATAAAAATTCAATCGGGTCACCATTGTTTTGGATGGGTAAATTATTGTGTAGTTATATATGATATGACCCAACATATTGTAAGAATAATATCTCAACATCTGTTGTGCATCAGTTCAGTTGCATCCGTGTGACAGAATGCCTGAAGATGACGAAAGGCGAAACCCGGGTCGTTAGTGACAAAACATGTGGAATCGTACAAAGTTTTAACAATTCAAACCTAGTAAGTTCATTACCATTATTAAATGACCATCTAAATCTCCCTAATTCTCCCTTGCTGCATATATCCCGCATGTGAGATTATTTTAATTGGTTAACGATCTCGAAGACGTAATTCTTACAATATGTTGGGTCATATCATATATAACTACACAATAATTTACCCATCCAAACAGTTAGCGTCGTCGGGAAGGAAAACACAGACCCCAAGGCAAGAATTGAATGGCAGCTAAAACAAATTTAATAATATTGATCTAATAATAATTAACACAATTATATTTGATAAGTTTCATTAACGATTAATCTTGTTAATAAGTCATTCTTGAAAGGGTTTTACCACAAATAATAATCAACTCTTATTAAAATATAATAGGTCTTACTGCTTGCTCACTTATTAGGTATGTTTATTTCTAAAATTTCCTGATGAAATAGTTTATTGTCCACCATATTTTGATGCAATAACTTGATACTTTCATTCTCGCCGAATGAGTGGTTTTTGGATAGAAAATGGTTGGCAAATGTCGGTGTATTTTTATTTAAATTCACGTAAATTGTAATATTACATATAACGCGGTAGCCATGTTGTAAAATAAACCAATAACCTCTCTTAGAGAGATTTGTGTAATAAAATACTGCTCACCTGACAGACTTAATTCATTGTAAGATCTTAATCACTAACTTATCTCCTTCCGTTTATCACTTTACAACCCATGCGAATTAAATCGTTAAATAATAATTTAAACATTGTTTCTGCGAATCCATTGATAAAGCGATAACATTAAAATTGATAATTTTATTATTCTATTCGATTTATAAATAAATATAAGCTAATTTTAATTTATTAAAAAAAAAACATTTGCTCCCCCTTCGAAAACCGGTTCAAGAAAAAAAATTGGTTCAAGAACTAAGAAACAAAAAATTGGAAATTGGAAATCATACAATATTAATACGAATAATTAAAATTAGTTGAAATTTTCACAATCACGTATAAATAGACTTGCTAGTAAATAGTATTCTATCGGTTGATGATGCTTGCGATGAGCAAAGCCGACCCTGATCAAAAAACATACTGCAGAAATATGTGCTAAAAATGTGTTTTTATTATTTAAAATATCATTCTTTTCCATCAAGATGTGACAGTTAACACCTTAAAAGCAATTCAAATTTGTGAAAGAATTTCCATCAAACGCCTTGCATCGATATCGTAAATTAAATCGATCTTTTATTACAATCGAAAATTCTAAAACAAACTTTATCTTAACATGACATGAAACTATTTCATATGTCATGAACGCACGTTGCTATTATCACTGTCTTAAGAGGCCATCGACATTAAAGGATTAGACTTTGCTCTGTCAATTTTTGACGTATTGTATATTGATTACATCTTGATTATTCAAGAGATAAATTTACATGTTGTATTTATTGTCAATTTATTGATGTTATATTAGTAATATAGATAATTGATTGAAACAGCTATTTAAATATTTATTTTAAGCAACATGTCTAGTTTTAATTTAATTTTTATTTTCATATAACATATGTTGAATAATGCATCGCGTATTTTATTTTGCATTCGAGTCTAAAGAGTTCTTAAAAATATAAAACAGAATCTATTTATTTATCTAAATAAGCTTCCGTAATCTTAATTTGGTATGTTTTACGGCTGTTGGCATATTTTCAATTTTCAATTGTCTAGCTCAGAGGTTGCCAAACTTTTGCAAAGCAAATGCCAATTTTTTCATAGAAAATTTCAGATCCGTCATACAAGTCAACTTTGTACTACGGCATTGTATTGTATATAATACGTTAATATCAAAAAGTTATCACCCTGTTTTTAAATATAAATAAACTTAAGTTTCTGGCATACACTTGTTGACCTTTCTAATAAAATTATGTCTATAAATATAATTAATAAATTTTAACAAGATGGATTCAGTGATGAGTTCTAGATCAAAGAAATAAGTAGACTCAATGACGCACGTGCTTCCCAACCTTTTCGATCTCAAGCCACACCAACGTTGTTTCCAAAATTTTGCGGCACAACACAACTCAATATTTATAAATATGCGAACGTTAATAATGACTCATTCTTTCTGTGTGGTTCATTTATATACAAATGATTTTTTTCTCATAAATGCACATTTTTTATTGTAGATTCCGTGTATAACGTTTATCTATATGTGACGTAATATTTCAATGTGGAAATAATTATATCTACCTCCCTGCGATTACGTTTTCACCAAGTATTTTATTTTGAATACAGAGTACTATTTTTTTTATTCTGTAGAAAAAATGTTCCGAGGACCAACGGTTTCGGAGCACTGCAATACGCCACGGCTTGGCGTCCCCTAATCTAGATCTAGAGTTACCAAGTTTTGAAGAATTTTCTCTTAAGGGAAATATAGATTTTTAAAACTTTTAAAAGCTTAAAACTATGTTACATTTTGTGTAAATGTTTGGAACCCAGCTTGGAACCTGCTATACTATGTAATACAGCAGGCTCCAAACTGGGAGGCGCGCCAAAAACTTTCTAGGAAAAAAAATCATACCGTAAGATTTGAAAAACATCCTTGGAACTGTATTTTGATGCGTCAGATTGTTTAATTATTTAATATAAAAATATATGTTCATATGTATGTATGTGTTCGTATTTGTTTCGATTTTGTTAAACTGCGCAAAACTTTGTTGTTGTTCTGGTAATCGTATATAATTAGAGCAATTTTGTTTTATTGTAGGAAATAAAGTTGTTATTATTTAAAACGTGTCTATTTTAGTATATCTATAAAAATAAAAAGTACGGCGTAACGTAAGAGGCGCGAAAAAAGATTTATTTGTGGTAGCATAAAGTTTGGAAACCGCTGAATTAGTATAATATATTGTAACAATCCGAATTAAACAGTTTAATACTAGATCAGATACTCCTGGCAAAGGAAAGTAACAAATTTATTGTCTACATAAACGGCAATAAATCAAAAGTGGAATAATATATATTTACAATTTTGACACTGTTCGGCATTTTAGTTTATTCAGAACATATTTGATGTATTTTACTTTGACGATCTCGATTTGGCTGGCAGTGTTGGAATTTTGCCAAAACGTTTGCATGCTTTGTTTTAATACAGGATTTCTTTTCCAATGTTTTTGTAATAATAAAGCACCTACGTCATTTTCTATTGCTTAACATTGATGTTTTTCAAATAAGGAATGTTTTTTTTTGTGGTTGTATAATTTTCATCCACTCTACGTAATTGTTAATTAAAAACTAAGAACTCATTATGCCACTGGAAAATTAATCTAGAATAAAATGACTCCCTTGAACAAAAAATATGTTAAAAAATTTCGGGGAAGCACGGACTAAGATCACTTCTGTGATGTTGCTTAGATCACTTTTTTGATTAGCATCCCCATTGGCATTGACTGGTTCTACACTTTAGAAGAAAAAATAATTCATGTCCGAATCGGATGAAAAAAACCGGAACATACAATTTAATATTGATGATATCGACTGAAGGTTCTTGATAGAATTTCAATATAAAATCAATAATTACTTCAAATGTTTATTTGGATCCTAGCAATATGGTCTGTTTTATTCTTTTGTAATTAATTCCTCTTGTATATAGCCGATGTAAACTGTTAATTGTGTGTCAGTTCTGTTACATCTATATGATAGAATGTCTGACGATGTCAAAGTGCGAAACCCAGGTCGTTAGTGACAATAAATGTGAAATCGTACAAAGTTTAAACAATTCTATAGGTTATGATGTCGGCCTCGTAAAGAACGGACTTGCGAGTTTTTCTCGTTCAGTTCGTTATTCGTTTACATTTGCGCATGTAAGTACCCAGCCTAAGACAACAATGTCGTTAAGTATATAACAGAGCGGATACTGCAATGATCAATAATTAATGTTTTTAATTAATGTAGCGATCTTAAGATTCATTTATACAATGAATATGTTGATAATTGATGTTTATTTTAAATACCAATAAGAAAAACGACCTTTGTGCGATTATATAAAAGATACTAATCTAGAAATGTGATAGAATGCAAGGACGCGACCGCTATGATGATTATTGCAACCAATTAACCCTTTCACTACAGAGCTTTTTTTCTATTTTTCAACATAGTTTCTTTGTTTATTCAAATAATTAAAAGCGCAATGTTTATAACTATTTCCAAAATTATCTTCTATAAATAGGAGCCGCTTTCTTTCATTTCGATCATTCTCAACTCAACAATGCTCGCAATGAGCGAAACCGGTCCTAATCTTTGTAATTCGTTAGAAATAGTAATACGAAACGTCAGTTTCATTGCACCCGTGTAAAAGAATAACTAAATATATCGAAAGGAGAAATCTGGGTCGCGAGTAACAAAAAATGTGGAAATGTACAAAGTTTCAATAATTCATATTAACATTGTGTTTTTTTAAATATCATTTGAATATAATGTCTAATCTAAATCTAACAAAATTTTGCTAAATTCCATTGGTTCTCTTGTAAATTTTGACTGTGGCCGCATTATAGACATTAGCGGTCCCATGGAAATGTCTCGTGGACGCAGCGCAACAAATTTATTTGAAAAAAAAACACTTATCAGTTGATAATGCTCGCGATGAGCGAAACCGGTCCTGATCAAAAAATATATTGTGGAAATAAGTACTAAAAAAATGTGTTTTTATTATTATTTAAAAAAAAAAACACTTTATTTTTAAACATCAATATTTTCCATGAAGTTGTCGGTGACAACAGAAAATTCTTAAGGTGGCTGCACATGAAATGCACTATTTTACATTATATTCTAACAAGTGCTTTATCGACGAAACACGTGACCTTGATATTACAATTAAGCGATGACGAGATATCAAAATGTCTTGTCACAGAAAACGGGATCGTTACAACATTGACGCACCGCAATCAAAGGGTTAACACACTCTTCAGAACTATTCACCATACAAATGCTCAATGACAATTCATCATTTGTCAACAACCTTTGGATTCATCTGTTCATGACGCGTGAATATTTAATCAATCAATTTTTACTTTGCTTCGTACTTATAAATCAGCTGTTCATTCTCACACTTCTGAGCCATTTTTATTTGAAACTGTTTGAATATGTAGTATTATTTGATGATGAGGACCGGTTTTGCTCGTTACCAGAATTATCAGACAATAGAGTACAAATCAATAAAACTTTTTTTAAATAAATTGAGGAATAGTTACTACCATATAAACAAAGCAAATAAAAATTCGAATTGCTGAAATTTTGTACGATTCCACATGTTTTTTCACTAACAACCAGGGTTTCGCCTTTCGTCATCTTATGAAATTCTATCACACGGATGTAACAAAACTGTCACACGATAAACAGTTTGCATCGGCTGTATACAAGAGAACTTTAAAATAAAAATAAAAATGAAAAAGTAGTATTGTATTTTATTTCTACAAAATGAAATCATCTGAATTATCATATTTCTGATGAAGGCGTTACCCGATATAGCTATCAACCATATATAATATATCTTATATACGTTGCTATTTTGACCGTATTAGAAAGATCGTTTAGCCGTTATCTGAATACGTGTTCGTTATCCGAACACAAAAACCTTTCGTGATAGTGTTCGCAGTCCGGACTGTTCGTTAACCGATCATCCATTGTATAATAAATATGTTCTATATTTAGTAAAAAATCGATCCATTGTATATACAACAAAATTATAATGAAATAATGAATGATTCGAACAGGAAATTTAAAAGAAAAAAAACATTAATTATAATTGTACTAAATTAACTTAATACTTTAATTAACTATTCAAGAATTATTTATAATCACCACATAAATAGTAAATTTAAATTCATGGTGATCAATGAATCGTTCATCGTCGGCGAAACCCGCGTCGTTAGTGACAAACCTTTTGGAATCGAACAAAGTTGTAACAATTCAAATTTGATATTATTATCTGATCAGAAATGTCACATTTTCGTGAAAATTATAGTGATAGTTTTCTTAAAGGCTTGGTGTGTCTATTTTTAAGTGTTTTTTTTAATCTTTTTAAAAAATATAACAAGGTTTTTTTATTTTATTTTCAGGCGCAGAGTAAATGAAAATAACAAAGTATTTTAACCGTACAAAAGTGATTAAAAACATTTATTAAAAAAAAAGTTTCCATCAAAAAAAGTATTATGTGAAAAAAATACGTAAAAAACTCAAAATGAATTTACAAACTCTGCCCTTCTTCTTATAGCATTGTTTTTCAAACGAAGTGAAGGAGATTTTTTAATAAAATAATTAGTTAATATTGGTGTTTTTAAGTGACGCCTGTGCTAAAAATGTTAACAATGGCTGAAGCAAAAGATGTTCAGATCACTCTGACAGATGGAGCAGACGAAGATGGAGATAGGGGATCCCGCGTATCATACGCTCCTCATCTTAGGTCTCCACCTCCGGTCGAACCCTTGAATAATGGATCTCTTTTACAGTAAGTATTATATTGCACTGTTTATTGATTTTGGTGACATTTTACGAATATAAAAAGTTCCTGTGTAATGAGCACCAATGGTGAACCGGTGAAAATGCCATTATGTGTTTATACTTATTAATATCTAATTCTACATCAGTAGTTTTCATGTGAAATTGCACTGTGGCCGCATTATAAACATCAGCTGTCATATGGAAATGTCTCGTGGCCGCACTAAACGTGATAAAAATAGTTTCGATATTTATTTTTTATATAGTGCATTACACAATATACAGATATAGATAAAATCGTCAAAATTTTTGTTATTTCTTTATATTGACTTGATTCATTGATTGATTGAATTGGCATTTACTTGGTAGAACTCCATTATAACACGGTGTAAAAATAGCAATGTATTTTAGTTTAACATTTTTTTATAAGATATAGTTGATAGCTATTTTGGCTCACTCCATCGCCAGAACTATTCTGTACTGTATTCTGTATAGTTCTGACGATTGGCGTGAGAAGAAATATCTATCAACTATATCTTATAAAAAAAAAATTAGAAGTAAAATACATTGCTATTTTTTCACCGTGTGACTTGATTCATGGTAAACGTATAACTTCGACTAAAAGTTTTAAACATTTTTATTATTAAGACGGTGCTTTACTTAAACTCAACTTAAACCTAGATAAGTCAGGTTTATTCAATCAATTTTAAAATGATAATAATTTTACAAATTCATTTGCAAAACACATTTATTTTAAATAAAAATATTTACTATAAAACTGTCGGTGGCCGCAGTAAAATCCTCTGGTGGCCGCACATGAGAACCCCTGCTCTATATGGAGATTAAAAGAGCATAAGTAACATATTCAGCCTTATTTTTGATGATTGTTAAAATTCAATTTTACGACTTTTTTAGAATAATTTAGAGATGTTGCTGTGTGGTCGCAATTCACAATATTTTAGTCAGAATTCATGTGTGTATCGATCTGTTATATAAAAGTGTACTATTTCTACCAAGGCTGTGAAATCGTGGTCTTATGGCCGAAGCCAGATTCGTGAAAAACAAGCGACTTCGGCCACTTGGTATTACTCCAACGATTGGTTGATTGATCTTTAATTGAATGCACATAAATAGGAAAGGTAGGAAAAACCTCACAAAATAAACTTTTTTAGTCGGATTTTGAGTCGTGTTTGTGTTAAATGTTGAAGTCTGATTAGTGTTTTTTTAACAACTCCACAGCCCTGAAAGTATGTTTTAAAAAACGTAGTTATGAGTTAAAATGACAAAGCCTCGGAAGTATGATTCTCCAAGTAAGCATGACTTCGTTAACATGTCATTTACCTTCCTCCAATCGGTAATCTTCGCCTCCAATTTCTTAGTTAACGCCGATGGCTGTCAAGCTATGACCTCATACTTATAATTTTTACAATAACTCGTATCGTGGTTTATATTTGATAACAGCTGGGCACGTGATAGTGTGGTGTTACTTACCACAAAATTGCTAATAATTCCACTTTACAAATGCATACCAACACGCTAAACTGGTCAAGTGATGATGTAATTGAATTGAGCTGAATTAGGCACCGCCATGAAAAATGGCTGGGTCCATTGCATGATTGAAATTGCGATCAAAGCGCCGATATTAATCGTTTGGTTTAAATTTTTAATTTATCTTTTTATAAAACAATAAAAACATATTTTTAGTACTATTTCTAAAATGCATGTGACAGGTTTCATTCATCGCGAGCATGCTAAAATGCAAATTACAAACAAGGCGATTGCCTTTAAATTTTATTCTCAGCTCTGAAACCTTTAGTTTTGTATTCCTGCTTATTATGGACTTAACAGTTTGTATGACTAATCTTCTTTGTATTTGTTTATATGTAGTCAGTTGATAATGCTCAAGGTGACCAAAACCAGTTCTAAAAACAAAATATATTGTGTAAATAGTATTATAGTAAGATGTGTTTTTATTATTTAAAATATAATGCCTTTCCACCAAGAAAAGACAGTTAATAATATACATTAAAAAAAGTCAATTTTCTTATTTTATTTTTTTCTGAAGTAATAGCTTTATATTTACAATTATTTTTAAGTATTATATACGGTAAGCAAAATGTAGTGCTTCTTCTCTTCAATGTGACTGATATATATATATATATATATATACACACACAATATGTATATAAATATATTTGGATGCCAAAGACTTCAACAAAATTTGATGTTATGATGAGTTTTAATTTGGCCACCGGCGGAATTCGGAACTAAAATAGTATTTATAATGCTTGCAGCTATTAAACGTAATGACAAGGATTTTTTGAATGTTATTTTTCTGATTAATAACGTAGACGTAAATACAATTTTTATCACCAAAAAAACTGTGGAAAATGATTATTTTGATCAGTAATACTGAGTATTTTGTAACAGCTATGACGGGTAAACTAGTGCGACACTAGTGCCCTCTCCAAACAGCCAACTTATAATAGTCGATCCATATGAAGGGATTTCAGCAGTATGTAATTATATTATAGTTTGAAACAACTAAATAACATGTTAAATAACTAAGTTATATACATTATTATAGAACTTCGTAACAAAACAAGCACGGCAATATTATCATTTAACTAATATGTATCTCTAACACAACGAGTTAGTTGATTTTATTAGAATCATTGATATTATACCGTTATTATGGTTAGTTAGTTAATTTTTGGTGATTCAAGTATTCAAATGAAAAGCCCTGACATGGCATATATGCGATTACTTGTTGGCACCTTCAGCTGCGAGTGTTGATGAGGTCATTTTAATAAACTTACTTATCGCAAATTGTTCGTGAAGTTAGGTTATTACACCATATAAAGAACAGTATTATTTTATTGTATCTATATTTGGGATACATATAAAATTTAAGCTATTTTTAACGTTTGGCAAACTGATTGAACTATTTTTTTATATTTTTATTTTATACTAGATGACCCGCGCGGGTTACTGCAATCTAACAGTAAAGAAATTTAAAGAACTCGTTATGATAACAAACAAATTTTAACAATTTTTAATAGTGTTAATAAGTGATATTAGTAATATTAAAGATAAGATTATCTCTCGCCTTTTTTGGGAGTTGGTATACCAGAAACCTTTGTGAGAGTGTACTCGAAAAAATTGTAAAGTTTCATATCGATCGGATGAATGGTGTAGTAATGCATAAAGGACAAACAGACACACATACATTTATTTTTTATGAACAGATTATCCGCAAAATATATAAATATCTATATTGATTCGTTTTCTGTCCAAGTCGTTTGCAGATCGTAGGCTGAAACGTCATTATAATGAGTGCTGAAAATTATTCGTCCACAATTTATCGCCAACAATACACTGCCGCGTGAATTGGTCGCATAAACAATGAGATGTGTTAATACAAATCATAAAAAATATTTTTACTTCAGTTTGACCGACCGTCAGTTCTGTTGCATCCGTGTGATAGAATGCCCGAAGATGCCAAAAGGCGAAACCCGGGTTTTTAGTACCAACATGTGGAGTCGTACAAAATTGTAAAAATTCAAATTTGATATTGGAATTCCATCAAGCACTTTCAGTCGATATCATAAATTATATAATATTGTGCGTTAATTATCTATGGTAAGAGAATTTTCTATTACAGTTAATTAGTTTTCTATGGATTTGATAATAAAAATTGTCCGACATAATTAGTCTGACAATGCTCCTCAAAATGATAAAACACATGTCACTCCAAGTTGTATAGAATAAAAAAAAATATTAATCCTATGTTTATACCCTAGGTTCCCAAAGTGTTCCCTGTAGACCAGGGGGTACATATAAACTTGTATGAGATCCACGGTTCGAAATCAATTTAATAGATTGCACTCATAGTAACACAGAGCATTAAAATACAATCGACGAGCCTTTCTATTGAAAAAAAAATATTTTCAATAAAGATATGAATAAAAATTAAGCACGTTTTGCTTTATTTCTTATCGCCCACTTTGCAAAAAATATCACTAAAACTAAAGTTTACAAAAATCAATTGGCTGGGAGGGGGATCCACGGCGAATAAAATGAAATAGAAAGAGGTTCACGAATCAAAAAAGTTGAGGAAATATGGTTTATACTCTCCACTATTTTAGCTTGAGGTTGCCAACGTTTCAACTGTTGAGACGACTGATTAAAGTATGATTAAAATTGACAAAAAATATCATAAGGATAATAGTGTCAAAATGTTGTGAATCAGCTATTTTTAGTATTGAAATATAACCTGATTTGAACTCTCCGAACACGCATTCATTCATGGTGGAATATGCTTTAGGTAGCCCGGCAGGAAATGGGTTAAGGCTAGCCTGCCAAAAACTTAGCTGAACCATTTTTTGTATAAGTCACATTTTGGCAGTAAAATAAACACAATCCAATCTTAAAACAAACAAAAAAATATTGACCAAGTAAACTAAAATGCTAAAATTTAAAATAATTTTTAATGGAATTACTTCAGGGGTTTTTATAAGAAAGTTTTTACTGTCTACCGTCTACTCTATTTGATTAAATTTAGGCTACGAACGTAATTATGTTTGGGGTTTAACCCTGCTATACTATCTATTATGTCTACCCCATTTACTGCCAAAATAATGTAAGTGTATAATCTCCAGAGAGATGTCGCCGCTACCCTTTCACTCGTGGCATCTAAATTAAATGGTGTCACATTTTTGGCGGTGTTTTGCTAAGATAAAATTTGTAAATCGAATGCCATTGAATTAAGATGCACGGTGTTTATAAACGATTGTGAAAAACTGATATTTATAAACAATATTTAGAAACTAGCTAGGTATCACAGTCGACCTATAACATATGAGTAAGAGAGACTCGCTTGAGGCTTTTTTTACTACAGGGGCTTCAAATTAACATTTATTTATAGCACTATATATTTAAATTTGAATTGTTACAACTTTGTACGATTCCACATGTTTTGTCACTAACGACCCGGGTTTCGCCTTTCGGCATCTTCAGGCATTCAATCACAAGAATACAACAGAACTGACATCCGTGCATTCGTGTTGCAACCGTACCAAATTGTAATAATTCAAATTTGATATTGGAATTCCATCAAGCACTTTCAGTCGATATCATAAATTACATTATATTGTGCGTTAATTATCTATGGTAAGAGAATTTTCTATTACAGATAATTAGTTTTCTATGGATTTGATAATAAAAATTGTCCGACATAATAAGTTTGACAATGCTCCTCAAAATCATAAAACACATGTCACTCCAAGTTGTATAGAATAAAAAAAAATATTAATCCTATGTTTATACCCTAGGTTC
The DNA here is from genome assembly GCA_028555115.1 of Himalopsyche japonica. Classification (NCBI taxonomy): domain Eukaryota; kingdom Metazoa; phylum Arthropoda; class Insecta; order Trichoptera; family Rhyacophilidae; genus Himalopsyche; species Himalopsyche japonica. The sequence goes on along the minus strand of JAHFWJ010000182.1, from coordinate 10,097 downwards.
CCAAAGTGTCCCTGTAGACCAGGGGGGTACATATAAACTTGTATGAGATCCACGGTTCGAAATCAATTTATCACGGGTCGTTAGTGACAAAACATGTGGAATCGTAAAAATTGTAACAATTTAAATTTTATATTGAAATTCCATCAAGCACCTTCATTCGATATCATAAACGATATTTTTAGTTTTATAAGGTGAAGCGGAGAGAAATAATAAATTTTAGAAGTGTGACTTCAAATTAGTTTGCTGCCGGCTGTCGTTGAGTAAACACGTAACTTTTGATTTTATTTTGAAGCTCTATTAGTTTACTACTATTTTTATCTAAAATATCGTTTTCAACCATTTAGAAAAAATGTTCAAGACCAAAGATCAGCGAGACACTATATTTTATACTGTTCTTATTTGATGTAGGATTGGAACCAAAACAAGCCACGGGGACCACCTGCAAAATGTGTGGATATGTGTTACAACTTTAAAGATGCCATAGATAGTTAAAGAAATGTGATAGAGGGTCGAAAAGCCTCACCAAATCAGGATTGCCTTTAGCATTAGATGATGATGTTTTAAAATCGCTGGTGGAAGCAGATTATTGAAAAACCATCAACAAAACCTAGCTTCTTTGGACAACTGTAGAAGATTATCTCAAATGCATTAGATAAAAGCATAAGCAAGGAGTTTGTGTTCCTTCGGGAATTGTTGCAAACAGTACACAAGCAGCGAAAGACCACTCGTGGCCAGATCATAGAGGAAAAAGTCGAGGAGCTTAATTTCGAAACTTTGCAGCAACCACCGTATTCTCCCGATATTGTCCCATTTTGGCATCTCTTCAGATCTTTGGAGCAGATAAGAATCCTATAAACTAATTTTTTAATGAAATACCTGATTTTTACAAGAAAGTCATTGAAAAATTGTTTATCTTTAGAAAATAATGATGATTGTTTTATGAACTAATGTTTTATATATTTTTTTTGTGTGTTAAAAAAAAATATTATTACTTTCCGCTTTACATAATATTTTGAAAAACTATCTACGTTTTACATCCAACAATTAAAAAAGTCCCCCGATCAAAGGTGTAAGGTAAATTTTCGCGTTTGTTGAGTTGGGTATGCGAAACTAGTTAACGTCACATTGCGTACATTTTGTTGTAGTCATTAGTTCAAAATCCTACCACATGGCGGAGCTACGGTATGTTAAAAAACGTCACGTGGTAGAAAAACGCTTTTAAGTAAAAATATGTTGTACAAACAGCGCTATTTGGGTGGAAAAAAAAACGCTTTAATACTGAGAATCAAACTCATGGCTCTGTCACGAAAGACAACGATATTTATCGCTGCGTTATGAACTGGATAAATCTATTATTTTCATTATTTCAATTGAAATGACACCGTTTATTTGTAAATTAAGAAATATCACAGCTTTTTCCAATTTACGATATCAACATAAAGTGGTTTGTTGGACTTTCTACATTTCCACACGTTTTGTCACTCATGAGTCGGGTTTCTCCTTTCGGCATCTTCAGGCATTCTACTACACGTTCGCAATATAACTACAATAAATTGGTTCTACTGCATCGGTGTGATAAAATTACTGAATGTACCAAAAGGCGAAACCTTTTTTATGAGTTACAGTGATATGTGGATATGTACCAAGTTTTAGCAATTCATATGTGAAATAACTCGTATCTAATTATGCAAAGATAAGATTTTTTCACGGTTTATTGCACGGTGGTTCATTCAATGTATCTCCCGTGCAAAAAAAGAATCGTTTAATAAAAAAATATAAAAGCACTGAATAATTAAACTATTTCATTGCTTTTGTGAACATGTAAAACAACAAACTCCCTAGTGTTCCTGTTATCATTGTTCTGTCCTTCACCACTTCGTTAAAATGATTATGTTGCTGTAAATTGCATTCCTCGCCCATTCTCACCTAAAATTGCAAGCCGGGTCTAACTATAGTGCATTTGGCACGCGGCAATCGGCTTAGTGTCTTTCAGTCGAAGAAAGTTGACCCAGTTGTGAGAAGAGATAAGGGTGTTTCCCCGAATCTAACCCCCGGAGCGTTTACACCCCTCGCGATCAATACCGGGGAGTATTTTCGAGGCCTCGGTATAGCCTAGCGGCCGCTCACTTCCCTCGGCGAACTTCACCATTGGAAATAACATTGCGAGAAAACAACGAAAGCTCGAGATGTCATTACGACAGGAACATTGATTTCTTTAAAAAAAATGCTTTTATTGTACAAATTTTCATCAATCGAACTCCATATAGTTTTTACTATACAAGATTATAATTATTAATCAATTTTACTGCTTTACTTATCATCCACCTTCTGCAATCATTGAAACCAATCTAACCGAATGTTTTCATGAAAGTCATTTCTTGCTTAGAAAATATTAAAAAAAAAATCATTAAAATAAACGAAAATTTTTGAATATTTTTTTTTATTTATACTTAATCTCACGGTGAAAATTTATATGGCATAAAGTTGATGATTCAGTTCTGTTGCATCCATGTGATAAAATGCCTGAAGATACCGAAAGGCGAAAAGACAAAACATGTGGAATCGTACAAAGTTGTAACAATTCAAATTTAAAATACATTGTTATTCTTCTCCTTGTTATAATGAAGTTCTACCAAGTAAATGCCAATTCAATCAATATAATATAATTTATCTAATGATATTAATGACCTTTCACTAAAACAATTACTGGGAAATTTTAAATGTCAGGTATTGGATGAAGTAAGGGCAAATTAGGATGCTTCAATTGCTCATTCAATAAAGGTAATGAACTCAACTGGGCATGCTTATTTTTAGCTTTAAAATGCGAAAGACGCTCAAAATTTTTGTAAATGTAAATAAAAAAAGTAATGTGTGAGACATACACTCATATTGTTTTTCATTTGAAAATATATATTTATAACATTAAATATGGAATATAACTTCGTTCAAATGTCCACCGGGGCTTTGCTTATTGGCACGTATTCGAAAGGTCTAATCTTCAATGGCTTTGTCGCCTAAATCTGGCTTAATTTTTTGGATGATATTTGTTATGTTGACTTTAAGTGTGTCAATTGTTTGCGGTTTATTTGCAAAGACTTGCGAATTTAGATATCCTCAAAGAAAGAAGTCTAAAGGTGTAAATGGCACGATCTCGGGGACCATTTCCGTGCCCGTCAATTATTCATGCAGAAAGTCTCCAAATTTGATAATTTTCCCACGTGCTTGCCTTACTCTATTAAACAATTGAAGACAAATTTGACAGATGTAACTATTACAACATAACTGTTATCAACCTTCAAGCGTCTTTACTGAAAGACCTTTTATAATACCTTTCCACGAAGAAGTAACACTTCAAAAGTGATGAAGTAAAATATATTTAATTACAGTGGATGATCAGTTAACGAACAGTTTGGACTGCGATCATATCGAACAACTAAGAATAACTCGGAAAGATTTTGTGTTCGGACAACGAATACATATTCGGATAACGAACTAAAAGGATATTTATAACCTACTTATTTCATCTGTAAAACTCATCGACGTTTTACATTCGACATACTTTTGAAAACGATGCACTACTCGGTCCGTGCCATAAATCAGCCATACTCAAACTTTTTTACACGGGCCTCATTCCAATTTTTGCTTTTCTACGTAGGCAGCAACATATTAACTGTAAATGTAACACTATACTGCATAAATATGTATGTACAATATATGATGTCAAAATAAAACTATTTTATTTTTTTGTGAATATTTATTTATTTATTAAAGAAGACCAATATAAGAACAAAATATTAAATATTTTGGCAGTAAAAGAAAATTTTACTGCCAAAAGCAGTCTCCTAGATACAACTTTCAAAATTTAAATTTAAGATGAAAAGAGAAAAATAAAGTAAAAATTAATGTGAATTATGATAATGAGTCAAACTTTGAACATTATATAACTAAATATTTGGTGACTATAATTATTTTGGGCCGAAAATAAGAGCTATTTGGGCCGTAGTTTGAGTATCACTGGTATAAACTGTTAATTTTAAACAATATAAACACATTTATTAGTACCTTTTTCCACAATATATTTTTTGATCAGGACCGGTTTCGCTCATCGCGAGCATTATCAACTGATCATCATCAGTACTAAAAAATGTGTTTTCATTGTTTAAAATATCATGCCATTCCATCAAGAAGTGACAGTTAACACCTTAAAAGTGATAAACTGTTAACTAACAATTCGGATAACGAACATATTATTATATATTATATAAACATATTATGTTCGTTAACCGATTATCCACTGTATTTAAAAAAAAACAAAGTTTTCATTTATGTGCTACGGTATGTTATAATTATTATCTTTATTTTTTTACTGTAATAGATGGTAATTAAAAACGTACATAAACTACTCTGTGCACGTTGTTTTCTATGCCTAAAGCGAGTATTATAAGTTGTCCCTTTAGGGAGGGCGCTAGTGTCACGCGAGTAATGTCATTGTTCCACTTCAACTGTCATGGCTGTCATAATACTCTCAGTATTATTGATTGGAACTGTCAATTTGCTGACTTAACAGGACTGATGAACTTTTAATTTAGCATCTCTCACATTCCCGCCAGCTGTTTTTAAAACATTTGACATTGTATAATATTTATTTCCACAGTAACACTGATAAAAATAATTCTCATGCCACTTACATCGGACATTTAAAAGCTCTAGATTGACTATTCTTATTCTACTGGCGGCCAAGCTATAATTGAAGGTCAATGGTAGGAAATCGTTTGATGTTGATTATTAATTTCTGCTTTCATTTTACTACCAGTTATATTATATTTAAAATAAAGATAAAATTAATAAAACAATAATGTCATTTAACGTGACACCATACATAACTTTTTTACAAAGAGAATTGTAGTAGCCACATAATGGTATTGTTCGAAAATTTACAAACCTATTTTAATACATCTTTAATATTTTTATTAAATTTTACAGTAATACAGTAATTACAGTTTACGCTAATCAACATAATTATCCTGTTAAAGCGAAATGATTATGTTGATAAGGTGAATGTTTTTATCAATAATGATAATATTGTCCCTTTAAATAGAGAAACCTATTTTACACCTAAGTTAAAGTTAGTAAGAAGTATTATTGGTAACAGGTGTACGCCAAATCCTCTTTTTACGCGATCGTTTTATGCGATTTCGACTTACACGACTTTTTGGTCGTTCCCTTTATTTTTTTAACGATTATTTTTGCAATTCAATACGTTCGATCAAAAAATCGCAAACGATTACATTTGCAAACCGACATCTACGCAGCGAATATATCCTGGAAGTGAATTCAATTAAGCATATATACATATGTATCTGTTTCTGATTATGTTTTTATATCCAATAAAGAAATTCAATTTTATACGCAAAAAAATGTTTTCAAATATTTTAGTTACCTTTTATATTTTATACGATATTTTTATTTTTGGACCCAATTTATCGAATTATATGAAAGTCAGATTTTTTACGCGGTTTTTTTTATCCGCCACTTTCTGGAAACATTGAATCGCGTAAAAAAAGCACTGGGTGCGTATGTATTTTCAGAGATACGAACCAATTCGTCAGCAGTAATTGGATACGAACATAAAATAAATCACAAGTTAACAAATTCGGGCGATGTTTAAATTGATATCAGATATTTTTCAGCTGTCATTGCAAATTAATACCATTTCAAGATTGCCAATATCGTACGAACTTTGTGTGCACATTTGTTCTTATCAGGGCTGTGAAATTCGGTTGAGAGTCGGAGTGATGGATTCACAGTTGTCAAAAACAAGCGAAAAAAAACGGATTCACAATGCCTAAACCATCTCATAAAGGAATCGCATAACAGAACTTTAAACTCATTACACACATGTTTACATAACAATTAGAACAATTAGAAATAAATTGATATCGGCAATCCAATGACATTTTTGATGACCAAAATAATATAAACCCATCACCGCTTCTAAAACTGTTGCGGAAAGTTAACGAAATTTTCAATAAATCTTCATACGATACTAATTTACGTTTATTCACACACAATATAAAAAAAAACAGATTAACTCTAACTTCAGAAATATAATACATAAAATCTACTGCCACATTTATATATAATATATTTTTGTTCTACAAACTTTTTAAAGATTGAAGATAGTTGATAGCTTTTTCGGCTCACGCCATCGTCAGAACTATGTTTAAACGTAAATTTGCTTATCTATAGTATATAGAGCTGTGTAGAAAAGGTACGCAATACATCTTCTCTTCTGTTTTGGCGTGACGTGTTGACTTCTGTGATGGCGTGAGCCGAAATAGCTATCAACTATTGTATATACCTTATAATTTTCGAATAGACAATTTTGAAGAATATCTCATTGAAAAATTTGACGGGTTGATCAACTGTATACCTATAATTTTTGTAGAACTTAAATACATTGTTATTTTTTCACCGTGTTATAATGCAGTTCTACCAAGTAAGTTTTGCCAATTCAATCAACAAGTATAACGCCTTTCTACAAGGACAGTTAGCATCCTAAAATGACTTTCCAATGATCTTAACTGGTTTCATAATTTTCATTGAAATCATAGGACAACATTGCGAATTTATGATATTAGAGTTGACATGTTTAGTGAATTAATCACTCTAAACCAGTGGTTCTCATGTGTGGCCACCAAATTTTATAGTAAATATTGATATTTTAATAAATGTGTTTTAACAAATGAATTTGTAAAATTATTTTTTTTTTTAAATTGATTGAATAAACCTGAATTATCCAGCATTTAGTCGAGTTAAAGTGAAGCACCGTTTTATTAATATAACTGTTCAAAAAGTTTGGTTGAAGTTATACTTTGACCATGAATCAATTCAATATAAAGAATTAACAACAATTGCTTTATTAATTATGTCGATTTTACCTACAACTGTATATAGTGAAAGATCATTCATATCGAAACTATTTTTATCACATTTGGTGCGGCCACGAGATATTTCCATAGGATAGCTGATGTTTACAATGCAGCCACAGTGTAATTTCACGTGAGAACTACTGCTCTAAACATTAATTTTATAGACCAGATACAAATGTTGTCAGGAGTTTGCCGGTTAGCGTTACTTCACAGACATTTAAATCACTTGTTTATTCAAAGCTTATAAAAGTAACTGCTGCGTTTAACCTGTTCACTTTCAGAACGTTTGTATCGATCTATATTGTTTTGTTGAAGGCAACTGACGCAATATACGGGAGCGTGCGTCACATACGTTATTTGACTCGTTATTTTACGATTTGATGTTTTGCGTGGGTTGCGCCCTAGTGCAAGGATGCCACAAAAAATTCGCGATCAACCCCCAATGATTAATTACAACTGCAACACAATAATAATTGCTTTATTTTAACATTTAACCGCCCAAGCATTTTTTATGAAAAATTCGCGCGACCTGTAGGTGTTCTAAAAATAATTATATCTCTAAAACTATTCATTATATTTGGGTAAATTAAGAAGCATTGTCAAAATAAAAGATTGTATATAATTTACAAAAACTTTATATGTTTTTTTTCACATTTTATATAATTACACGTTAAAGAATAAAAATATCTTTGAGGGGCTAGTGCGCCCAGATTGGGAGCCACTGTCTGAAAGAAAAAAAAATCATGAAAATCTGTATCCCCATCAAAATACATTGAATAGTGTGGATAAAGCTGATTTATTATGGTCTGCCTAATATAACAATGCATATACCAAGAGTCGATATTATCCTTTCTTGGTGGAGAGAAATTTTATTTAAATAAATAAGACACAATCTTGTGTCACTTGATAATGGTCACGATGAACGGAACCGGTCCTAATATTTATATTAAAGAGTTGTAGAAATAGTATTCTACACTTAGTTGTTGGTACTTAGATAACTCAAACTTCAAACAACTGATTCATCTTTATTTTTGGAATAAAAAAATCACTTTTAAAGTGTTAATTGTCATTTAATAAAAAGGCATGAAATTTTAAACAATAAAAACAAATGCTAGTACTTATTTCTGCAATAAATCATTTGATAATCCTCGCGATGAGCGAAAACGGTCCTGATCATAAAATATACTGTAGATATAAGTACGAAAACATTTAAAATTTGAATTATTAAAACTTTTGACAGTCATCAGTTATGTTTCATCCGAGTGATGTGTCTGAAAGGCGAAACCCGGGTCGTTAGTGACAAAATATGTGGAATCGTACAAAGTTTTAACAATTCAAATTTGATATTGAAATTCCTTCAAGCATATTCAGTCGATATCATAAACTAAAATGTTTTTTTATTTAGTCATCAGTTGACAATGCTTGCGAAACCGACCTTAATAATATAATAATTTGTTCAAATGGTGCTATGCTTTGTGTTACTAAATATTATACAATATATAAAAAAGTAGGCTTTCGAAAGCTCTATTCACAAGGCAAATCTGACAACCCTACTCTATCGTTGAACGAAGCGCTATTTTCACATTTCAATCCCGATTGATTAGCGTGTCCAATTCTATATCCGTAGCGCAAAACACCCCTTCGCATAATTGGATATAGACTCTCGTTTTTTATTTGTTATCCGTCAATCCACGAGACACAAATCAAACAACATGTTTTTTATTGTTGTGTTTTTTATAAAGCAATCCGAATGATCGATTAACCCCAAAAAAGTATGCGGCGAAAATCTATATTAGCAGCAAATGACGAGACAGCTTTCACCAGGGTTGCGAAGTCGGAGTCAACACAAATCCGACTAAAAAAAAGTTTAATTTTGTCAGCTTTTACTTCCTTTTCTATTTATGTGCATTAAATTAAAGATCAACCAAGCAATCCGTCAAATTTTTCATTGAGATATTCTTCAAAATTGTCTATTCGAAAATTATAAGGTATATACAATAGTTGATAGCTATTTCGGCTTACGCCCTCGTCAGAAATGTGTTTAAACATATATTTACTTATATATATATAACAGTATGTAGACAATATCTTCTCATCATTTCTAACATCCTAGTTTTATTGATTGAATTGGCATTTACTTAAATAAAAATAATATTAAAAAAACTTACATAAAAAAATAGCAATTAATAGCTATTTTTAAAAATATAGTTTATAAATAAATTCAAACTCAGCGCCTAATTGTTTGCATCTTTCTAGTAAGGGTCGCAGGATGACGGCTTTGGAACAGCTGGAGATCAATAGATATCAACTAAGAATTCTTAACGAACAAACTAATATATGTCGGTCACCATTATTGACTCCTCTGACTGGTGTCTCTTTGTTTCTGTAATGGATCATTTCCATGCCATATGTAAACTTATTGATATAGCCGCCATTTTAGTTTCATTTAAAATTGTTAGTTTTATTGCGAACAGGAAACAAGCTAGGTCGTTAAAACAGGAGAGAAGATGTATTGTGTACGTTTTCCACACAGCTATACATAGATAAGCAAATGTTAGTTTAAGCATAGTTCTGACGATGGCGTGGCCGAAATAGCTATCAACTATATTTAAAAAAATAATAATTTTGTAGAACTAAAATACATTGCTATTTTTTTCAACGTGTTATAATGGAGTTCTACCAAGTGAATGCCAATTAAATCAATAAGATATTTTTTTTTAAGTCGGAAACGTGTTGTTGGTTAATGCCAGAGTCGAAGACTTTAACAACTCCACAACCCTGGAATATATAACAACATTCGATAACAAGAAAGAAAGTAGTTCGAAATGCTTATTCCTGATTTTATTATTTTTCTGAGGGTACATAGACATTGTAGCCAACCTCAAACGTTTGCATATTTGATATTTTAATCTCGTTTCTAAAATCGCTGACTTCTTTTAAGTTTTTCAAGATTGGCCTACAAAAAGATACACACGATTTGCTTTTTGCAATGTGGGAGTTTTGGGTTACCTTGAATTCATTGCCATTCCAGTAAAAATGTTTGTTTATCCATACGAAATTTGTACATAAGTCACTGAAACTAGAAGTGGAATGTATAAATAAACAGGAAGGAATTTAAATTCAATGGATATATACAAAATGGTATCAAATTATGAAATTATCCTT
>JAHFWJ010000181.1:0-17903 GCA_028555115.1 Himalopsyche japonica | reverse complement strand
GGCGTTCTGATGTATTTCAAGAAAGTTATGACAGAAAATGTTTTGACTTTTTTATGTACGTTAAAAGTACGAGTTGGCTATCCCTGCCTTAAAATACCAAGTGTTGCCTGTCAAACTATGAGGATTAACGCAAGAAAGAGAAATCGTTTTGTTCCAGGACGTTCTGATGGTTATCAAGGACGTTATGACAGAAAAACAGTTCATATATACGTACGCGAAAAAACGAGTTGGCAATCCCTGCCTTCAAATACCGACTGTTGCATGTCCAACTGTGAGGAATAATGCAACAAGGACAGAGACGTTTGTTTCAGGGCGTTATGATATATGTCAAGGAAGTTGTGACGGAAAAACTTTTTGACTTTTGTACGTGCGTGAAAATTACGAGTTAGCTATTCCTGACTTAAAATACCAAGTGTTGCCTGTCAAACTATGAGGATTAACGCAAAGAAGAAATCGTTTTGTTCAGGACGTTCTGATGGAGTATCCAAGGACGTTATGACAGAAAAAAACAGTTCATATATACGTACGCGAAAAAACGAGTTGGCAATCCTGCCTTCAAATACCAAGTGTTGCATGTCCAGCTGAGGAATAATGCAACAAGGACAGAAGAGAACGTTTTGTTTCAGGGCGTTATGATGTATTTCAAAGAAGTTGTGACGGAAAAACTTTTTGACTTTTGTACGTGCGTGAAAAGTACGAGTTGGCTATTCCTGACTTAAAATACCAAGTGTTGCATATCAAACTGTGAGGAATTATGCCACAAAGAAAAGGAACTTTATTTCGAGGCGTTCTGATTAATTTCAGGAAAGTTATGACATAAAAACATTTTCACTTTTGAACGTACGCGAAAAAAAAGAGTTGGCTATCCCTGCATTAAAATACCAAGTGGTGCATGTCAAACTGTGAGGAATCATTCAACGAAGACAGAGACGTTTGATTCAGGGCGTTCTGATGTATTTCAAGGAAGTTATGACAGAAAATGTTTTGACTTTTGTATGTACGTTAAAAGTACGAGTTGGCTATCCCTGCTTTAAAATACCAAGTGTTGCCTGTCAAACTATGAGGATTAACGCAAGAAAGAGAAATCGTTATGTTCAAGGACGTTCTGATGGTTATCAAGGACGTTATGACAGAAAAACAGTTCATATATACGTACGCGAAAAAACGAGTTGGCAATCCCTGCCTTCAAATACCGACTGTTGCATGTCCAACTGTGAGGAATAATGCAACAAGGACAGAGACGTTTGTTTCAGGGCGTTATGATGTATTTCAAGGAAGTTGTGACGGAAAAACTTTTTGACTTTTGAACGTGCGTGAAAAGTACGAGTTGGCTATTCCTGACTTGAAATACCAAGTGTTGCATGTCAAACTGTGAGGAATTATGCCACAAAGAAAGTGAACTTTATTTCGAGGCGTTCTGATTATTTTCAGGGAAGTTATGACATAAAAACATTTTCACTTTTGAACGTACGCGAAAAAAAAGAGTTGGCTATCCCTGCATTAAAATACCAAGTGTTGCATGTCAAACTGTGAGGAATCATTCAACAAAGACAGAGACGTTTGATTCAGGGCGTTCTGATGTATTTCAAGGAAGTGATGACAGAAAATGTTTTGACTTTTGTATGTACGTTAAAAGTACGAGTTGGCTAACCCTGCTTTAAAATACCAAGTGTTGCCTGTCAAGCTATGAGGATTAACGCAAGAAAGAGAAATCGTTTTGTTCAAGGACGTTCTGATGGTTATCAAGGACGATATGACAGAAAAACAGTTCATATATACGTACGCTAAAAAACGAGTTGGCAATCCCTGCCTTCAAATACCAAGTGTTGCATGTCCAACTGTGAGGAATAATGCAACAAGGACAGAGACGTTTGTTTCAGGGCGTTATAATGTATTTCAAGGAAGTTGTGACGGACAAACTTTTTGACTTTTGTACGTGCGTGAAAAGTACGAGTTGGCTATTACTGACTTAAAATACCAAGTGTTGCCTGTCAAACTATGAGGATTAACGCAAGAAAGAGAAATCGTTTTGTTCAAGGACGTTCTGATGGTTATCAAGGACGTTATGACAGAAAAACAGTTCATATATACGTACGCTAAAAAACGAGTTGGCAATCCCTGCCTTCAATTACCAAGTGTTGCATGTCCAACTGTGAGGAATAATGCAACAAGGACAGAGACGTTTGTTTCAGGGCGTTATGATGTATTTCAAGGAAGTTGTGACGGAAAAACTTTTTGACTTTTGTACGTGCGTGAAAAGTACGAGTTGGCTATTCCTGACTTAAAATACCAAGTGTTGCATGTCAAACTGTGAGGAATTATGCCACAAAGAAAATGAACTTTATTTCGAGGCGTTCTGATTAATTTCAGGGAAGTTATGACATAAAAACATTTTCACTTTTGAACGTACGCGAAAAAAAAGAGTTGGCTATCCCTGCATTAAAATACCAAGTGTTGCATGTCAAACTGTGAGGAATCATTCAACAAAGACAGAGACGTTTGATTCAGGGCGTTCTGATGTATTTCAAGGAAGTTATGACAGAAAATGTTTTGACTTTTGTATGTACGTTAAAAGTACGAGTTGGCTATCCCTGCTTTAAAATACCAAGTGTTGCCTGTCAAACTATGAGGATTAACGCAAGAAAGAGAAATCGTTTTGTTCAAGGACGTTCTGATGGTTATCAAGGACGTTATGACAGAAAAACAGTTCATATATACGTACGCGAAAAAACGAGTTGGCAATCCCTGCCTTCAAATACCAAGTGTTGCATGTCCAACTGTGAGGAATAATGCAACAAGGACAGAGACGTTTGTTTCAGGGCGTTATGATGTATTTCAAGGAAGTTGTGACGGAAAAACTTTTTGACTTTTTGTACGTGCGTGAAAAGTACGAGTTGGCTATTCCTGACTTAAAATACCAAGTGTTGCATGTCAAACTGTGAGGAATTATGCCACAAAGAAAATGAACTTTATTTCGAGGCGTTCTGATTAATTTCAGGGAAGTTATGACATAAAAACATTTTCACTTTTGAACGTACGCGAAAAAAAGAGTTGGCTATCCCTGCATTAAAATACCAAGTGTTGCATGTCAAACTGTGAGGAATCATTCAACAAAGACAGAGACGTTTGATTCAGGGCGTTCTGATGTATTTCAAGGAAGTTATGACAGAAAATGTTTTGACTTTTGTATGTACGTTAAAAGTACGAGTTGGCTATCCCTGCTTTAAAATACCAAGTGTTGCCTGTCAAACTATGAGGATTAACGCAAGAAAGAGAAATCGTTTTGTTCAAGGACGTTCTGATGGTTATCAAGGACGTTATGACAGAAAAACAGTTCATATATACGTACGCGAAAAAACGAGTTGGCAATCCCTGCCTTCAAATACCAAGTGTTGCATGTCCAACTGTGAGGAATAATGCAACAAGGACAGAGACGTTTGTTTCAGGGCGTTATGATGTATTTCAAGGAAGTTGTGACGGAAGAACTTTTTGACTTTTGTACGCGCGTGAAAAGTACGAGTTGGCTATTCCTGACTTAAAATACCAAGTGTTGCATGTCAAACTGTGAGGAATTATGCCACAAAGAAAATGAACTTTATTTCGAGGCGTTCTGATTAATTTCAGGGAAGTTATGACATAAAAACATTTTCACTTTTGAACGTACGCGAAAAAAAAGAGTTGGCTATCCCTGCATTAAAATACCAAGTGTTGCATGTCAAACTGTGAGGAATCATTCAACAAAGACAGAGACGTTTGATTCAGGGCGTTCTGATGTATTTCAAGGAAGTTATGACAGAAAATGTTTTGACTTTTGTACGTACGTTAAAAGTACGAGTTGGCTATCCCTGCTTTAAAATACCAAGTGTTGCCTGTCAAACTATGAGGATTAACGCAAGAAAGAGAAATCGTTTTGTTCAAGGACGTTCTGATGGTTATCAAGGACGTTATGACAGAAAAACAGTTCATATATACGTACGCGAAAAAACGAGTTGGCAATCCCTGCCTTCAAATACCAAGTGTTGCATGTCCAACTGTGAGGAATAATGCAACAAGGACAGAGACGTTTGTTTCAGGGCGTTATGATGTATTTCAAGGAAGTTGTGACGGACAAACTTTTTGACTTTTGTACGTGCGTGAAAACAATGAGTTGGCTATCCCTGCATTAATATTTCAAGTGTTGCATGTCAAACTGTGAGGAATGATACAACAAAGGCAGAGAAGTTTGATTCAGGGCGTTCTGATGTATTTCAAGGAAGTTATGACAGAAAATGTTTTGACTTTTGTATGTACGTTAAAAGTACGAGTTGGCTATCCTGCTTTAAAATACCAAGTGTTGCCTGTCAAACTATGAGGATTAACGCAAGAAAGAGAAATCGTTTTGTTCAAGGACGTTCTGATGGTTATCAAGGACGTTATGACAGAAAAACAGTTCATATATACGCACGCGAAAAAACGAGTTGGCAATCCCTGCCTTCAAATACCAAGTGTTGCATGTCCAACTGTGAGGAATAATGCAACAAGGACAGAGACGTTTGTTTCAGGGCGTTATGATGTATTTCAAGGAAGTTGTGACGGAAAAACTTTTTGACTTTTGTAGGTGCGTGAAAAGTACGAGCTGGCTATTCCTGACTTAAAATACCAAGTGTTGCATGTCAAACTGTGGAGAATTATGCCACAAAGAAAAGGAACTTTATTTCGAGGCGTTCTGATTAATTTCAGGGAAGTTATGACATAAAAACATTTTCACTTTTGAACGTACGCGAAAAAAAAGAGTTGGTTATCCCTGCATTAAAATACCAAGTGTTGCATGTCAAACTGTGAGGAATCGTTCAACAAAGACAGAGACGTTTGATTCAGGGCGTTCTGATGTATTTCAAGGAAGTTATGAGAGAAAATGTTTTGACTTTTGTATATACGTTAAAAGTACGAGTTGGCTATCCCTGCTTTAAATTACCAAGTGTTGCCTGTCAAACTATGAGGATTAACGCAAGAAAGAGAAATCGTTTTGTTCAAGGACGTTCTGATGGTTATCAAGGACGTTATGACAGAAAAACAGTTCATATATACGTACGCGAAAAAACGAGTTGGCAATCCCTGCCTTCAAATACCAAGTGTTGCATGTCCAACTGTGAAGAATAATGCAACAAGGACAGAGACGTTTGTTTCAGGGCGATATGATGTATTTCAAGGAAGTTGTGACGGAAAAACTTTTTGACTTTTGTACGTGCGTGAAAAGTACGAGTTGGCTATTCCTGACTTAAATACCAAGTGTTGCATGTCAAACTGTGAGGAATTATGCCACAAAGAAAATGAACTTTATTTCGAGGCGTTCTGATTAATTTCAGGGAAGTTATGACATAAAAACATTTTCACTTTTGAACGTACGCGAAAAAGAAAAAGTTGGCTATCCCTGCATTAAAATACCAAGTGTTGCATGTCAAACTGTGAGGAATCGTTCATCAAAGACAGAGACGTTTGATTGAGGGCGTTCTGATGTATTTCAAGGAAGTTATGACAGAAAATGTTTTGACTTTTGTATGTACGTTAAAAGTACGAGTTGGCTATCCCTGCTTTAAAATACCAAGTGTTGCATGTCAAACTGTGAGGAATTCCAACAAAGACAGAGAGAGAGAGAGAGAGAGAGAGAGAGAGAGAGACGTTTGATTCAGGGCGTTCTGATGTATTTCAAGGAAGTTATGACAGAAAATGTTTTGACTTTTGTATGTACGTTAAAAGTACGAGTTGGCTATCCCTGCTTTAAAATACCAAGTGCTGTCGTCAAACTATGAGGATTAACGCAAGAAAGAGAAATCGTTTTGTTCAAGGACGTTCTGATGTTTATCAAGGACGTTATGACAGAAAAATAGTTCATATATACGTACGCGAAAAAACGAGTTGGCAATCCCTGCATTTAAATACCAAGTGTTGCATGTCAAACTGTGAGGAATCATTCAACAAAGACAGAGACGTTTGATTCAGGGCGTTCTGATGTATTTCAAGGAACTTATGACAGAAAATGTTTTGACTTTTGTATGTACGTTAAAAGTACGAGTTGGCTATCCCTGCTTTAAAAATACCAAGTGTTGCCTGTCAAACTATGAGGATTAACGCAAGAAAGAGAAATCGTTTTGTTCAAGGACGTTCTGATGGTTATCAAGGACGTTATGACAGAAAAACAGTTCATATATACGTACGCGAAAAAACGAGCTGGCAATCCCTGCCTTCAAATACCAAGTGTTGCATGTCCAACTGTGAGGAATAATGCAACAAGGACAGAGACGTTTGTTTCAGGGCGTTATGATGTATTTCAAGGAAGTTGTGACGGAAAAACTTTTTGACTTTTGTACGTGCGTGAAAAGTACGAGTTGGCTATTCCTGACTTAAAATACCAAGTGTTGCATGTCAAACTGTGAGGAATTATGCCACAAAGAAAATGAACTTTATTTCGAGGCGTTCTGATTAATTTCAGGGAAGTTATGACATAAAAACATTTTCACTTTTGAACGTACGCGAAAAAAAGAGTTGGCTATCCCTGCATTAAAATACCAAGTGTTGCATGTCAAACTGTGAGGAATCATTCAACAAAGACAGAGACGTTTGATTCAGGGCGTTCTGATGTATTTCAAGGAAGTTATGACAGAAAATGTTTCTGACTTTTGTATGTACGTTAAAAGTACGAGTTGGCTATCCCTGCTTTAAAATACCAAGTGTTGCCTGTCAAACTATGAGGATTAACGCAAGAAAGAGAAATCGTTTTGTTCAAGGACGTTCTGATGGTTATCAAGGACGTTATGACAGAAAAACAGTTCATATATACGTACGCGAAAAAACGAGTTGGCAATCCCTGCCTTCAAATACCAAGTGTTGCATGTCCAACTGTGAGGAATAATGCAACAAGGACAGAGACGTTTGTTTCAGGGCGTTATGATGTATTTCAAGGAAGTTGTGACGGAAAAACTTTTTGACTTTTGTACGTGCGTGAAAAGTACGAGTTGGCTATTCCTGACTTAAAATACCAAGTGTTGCATGTCAAACTGTGAGGAATTATGCCACAAAGAAAATGAACTTTATTTCGAGGCGTTCTGATTAATTTCAGGGAAGTTATGACATAAAACATTTTCACTTTTGAACGTACGCGAAAAAAAAGAGTTGGCTATCCCTGCATTAAAATACCAAGTGTTGCATGTCAAACTGTGAGGAATCATTCAACAAAGACAGAGACGTTTGATTCAGGGCGTTCTGATGTATTTCAAGGAAGTTATGACAGAAAATGTTTTGACTTTTGTATGTACGTTAAAAGTACGAGTTGGCTATCCCTGCTTTAAAATACCAAGTGTTGCCTGTCAAACTATGAGGATTAACGCAAGAAAGAGAAATCGTTTTGTTCAAGGACGTTCTGATGGTTATCAAGGACGTTATGACAGAAAAACAGTTCATATATACGTACGCGAGAAAACGAGTTGGCAATCCCTGCCTTCAAATACCAAGTGTTGCATGTCCAACTGTGAGGAATAATGCAACAAGGACAGAGACGTTTGTTTCAGGGCGTTATGATGTATTTCAAGGAAGTTGTGACGGAAAACTTTTTGACTTTTGTACGTGCGTGAAAAGTACGAGTTGGCTATTCCTGACTTAAAATACCAAGTGTTGCATGTCAAACTGTGAGGAATTATGCCACAAAGAAAATGAACTTTATTTCGAGGCGTTCTGATTAATTTCAGGGAAGTTATGACATAAAAACATTTTCACTTTTGAACGTACGCGAAAAAAAAGAGTTGGCTATCCCTGCATTAAATACCAAGTGTTGCATGTCAAACTGTGAGGAATCATTCAACAAAGACAGAGACGTTTGATTCATAGGCGTTCTGATGTATTTCTAAGGAAGTTATGACAGAAAATGTTTGACTTTTGTATGTACGTTAAAAGTACGAGTTGGCTATCCCTGCTTTAAAATACCAAGTGTTGCCTGTCAAACTATGAGGATTAACGCAAGAAAGAGAAATCGTTTTGTTCAAGGACGTTCTGATGGTTATCAAAGGACGTTATGACAGAAAAACAGTTCATATATACGTACGCGAAAAAACGAGTTGGCAATCCCTGCCTTCAAATACCAAGTGTTGCATGTCAACTGTGAGGAATCATTCAACAAAGACAGAGACGTTTGATTCAGGGCGTTCTGATGTATTTCAAGGAAGTTATGACAGAAAATGTTTTGACTTTTGTATGTACGTTAAAAGTACGAGTTGGCTATCCCTGCTTTAAAATACCAAGTGTTGCCTGTCAAACTATGAGGATTAACGCAAGAAAGAGAAATCGTTTTGTTCAAGGACGTTCTGATGGTTATCAAGGACGTTATGACAGAAAAACAGTTCATATATACGTACGCGAAAAAACGAGTTGGCAATCCCTGCCTTCAAATACCAAGTGTTGCATGTCCAACTGTGAGGAATAATGCAACAAGGACAGAGACGTTTGTTTCAGGGCGTTATGATGTATTTCAAGGAAGTTGTGACGGAAAAACTTTTTGACTTTTGTACGTGCGTGAAAAGTACGAGTTGGCTATTCCTGACTTAAAATACCAAGTGTTGCATGTCAAACTGTGAGGAATTATGCCACAAAGAAAATGAACTTTATTTCGAGGCGTTCTGATTAATTTCAGGGAAGTTATGACATAAAAACATTTTCACTTTTGAACGTACGCGAAAAAAAAGAGTTGGCTATCCCTGCATTAAAATACCAAGTGTTGCATGTCAAACTGTGAGGAATCATTCAACAAAGACAGAGACGTTTGATTCAGGGCGTTCTGATGTATTTCAAGGAAGTTATGACAGAAAATGTTTTGACTTTTGTATGTACGTTAAAAGTACGAGTTGGCTATCCCTGCTTTAAAATACCAAGTGTTGCCTGTCAAACTATGAGGATTAACGCAAGAAAGAGAAATCGTTTTGTTCAAGGACGTTCTGATGGTTATCAAGGACGTTATGACAGAAAAACAGTTCATATATACGTACGCGAAAAAACGAGTTGGCAATCCCTGCCTTCAAATACCAAGTGTTGCATGTCCAACTGTGAGGAATAATGCAACAAGGACAGAGACGTTTGTTTCAGGGCGTTATGATGTATTTCAAGGAAGTTGTGACGGAAAAACTTTTTGACTTTTGTACGTGCGTGAAAAGTACGAGTTGGCTATTCCTGACTTAAAATACCAAGTGTTGCATGTCAAACTGTGAGGAATTATGCCACAAAGAAAATGAACTTTATTTCAGGAGGCGTTCTGATTAATTTCAGGGAAGTTATGACATAAAAACATTTTCACTTTTGAACGTACGCGAAAAAAAAGAGTTGGCTATCCCTGCATTAAAATACCAAGTGTTGCATGTCAAACTGTGAGGAATCATTCAACAAAGACAGAGACGTTTGATTCAGGGCGTTCTGATGTATTTCAAGGAAGTTATGACAGAAAATGTTTTGACTTTTGTATGTACGTTAAAAGTACGAGTTGGCTATCCCTGCTTTAAAATACCAAGTGTTGCCTGTCAAACTATGAGGATTAACGCAAGAAAGAGAAATCGTTTTGTTCAAGGACGTTCTGATGGTTATCAAGGACGTTATGACAGAAAAACAGTTCATATATACGTACGCGAAAAAACGAGTTGGCAATCCCTGCCTTCAAATACCAAGTGTTGCATGTCCAACTGTGAGGAATAATGCAACAAGGACAGAGACGTTTGTTTCAGGGCGTTATGATGTATTTCAAGGAAGTTGTGACGGAAAAACTTTTTGACTTTTGTACGTGCGTGAAAAGTACGAGTTGGCTATTCCTGACTTAAAATACCAAGTGTTGCATGTCAAACTGTGAGGAATTATGCCACAAAGAAAATGAACTTTATTTCGAGGCGTTCTGATTAATTTCAGGGAAGTTATGACATAAAAACATTTCACTTTTGAACGTACGCGAAAAAAAAGAGTTGGCTATCCCTGCATTAAAATACCAAGTGTTGCATGTCAAACTGTGAGGAATCATTCAACAAAGACAGAGACGTTTGATTCAGGGCGTTCTGATGTATTTCAAGGAAGTTATGACAGAAAATGTTTTGACTTTTGTATGTACGTTAAAAGTACGAGTTGGCTATCCCTGCTTTAAAATACCAAGTGTTGCCTGTCAAACTATGAGGATTAACGCAAGAAAGAGAAATCGTTTTGTTCAAGGACGTTCTGATGGTTATCAAGGACGTTATGACAGAAAAACAGTTCATATATACGTACGCGAAAAAACGAGTTGGCAATCCCTGCCTTCAAATACCAAGTGTTGCATGTCCAACTGTGAGGAATAATGCAACAAGGACAGAGACGTTTGTTTCAGGGCGTTATGATGTATTTCAAGGAAGTTGTGACAGAAAACTTTTTGACTTTTGTATGTACGTAAAAGTACGAGTTGGCTATCCCTGCTTTAAAATACCAAGTGTTGCCTGTCAAACTATGAGGATTAACGCAAGAAAGAGAAATCGTTTTGTTCAAGGACGTTCTGATGGTTATCAAGGACGTTATGACAGAAAAACAGTTCATATATACGTACGCGAAAAAACGAGTTGGCAATCCCTGCCTTCAAATACCAAGTGTTGCATGTCCAACTGTGAAGAATAATGCAACAAGGACAGAGACGTTTGTTTCAGGGCGTTATGATGTATTTCAAGGAAGTTGTGACGGAAAAACTTTTTGACTTTTGTACGTGCGTGAAAAGTACGAGTTGGCTATTCCTGACTTAAAATACCAAGTGTTGCATGTCAAACTGTGAGGAATTATGCCACAAAGAAAATGAACTTTATTTCGAGGCGTTCTGATTAATTTCAGGGAAGTTATGACATAAAAACATTTTCACTTTTGAACGTACGCGAAAAAAAAGAGTTGGCTATCCCTGCATTAAAATACCAAGTGTTGCATGTCAAACTGTGAGGAATCATTCAACAAAGACAGAGACGTTTGATTCAGGGCGTTCTGATGTATTTCAAGGAAGTTATGACAGAAAATGTTTTGACTTTTGTATGTACGTTAAAAGTACGAGTTGGCTATCCCTGCTTTAAAATACCAAGTGTTGCCTGTCAAACTATGAGGATTAACGCAAGAAAGAGAAATCGTTTTGTTCAAGGACGTTCTGATGGTTATCAAGGACGTTATGACAGAAAAACAGTTCATATATACGTACGCGAAAAACGAGTTGGCAATCCCTGCCTTCAAATACCAAGTGTTGCATGTCCAACTGTGAGGAATAATGCAACAAGGACAGAGACGTTTGTTTCAGGGCGTTATGATGTATTTCAAGGAAGTTGTGACGGAAAAACTTTTTGACTTTTGTACGTGCGTGAAAAGTACGAGTTGGCTATTCCTGACTTAAAATACCAAGTGTTGCATGTCAAACTGTGAGGAATTATGCCACAAAGAAAATGAACTTTATTTCGAGGCGTTCTGATTAATTTCAGGGAAGTTATGACATAAAAACATTTTCACTTTTGAACGTACGCGAAAAAAAAGAGTTGGCTATCCCTGCATTAAAATACCAAGTGTTGCATGTCAAACTGTGAGGAATCATTCAACAAAGACAGAGACGTTTGATTCAGGGCGTTCTGATGTATTTCAAGGAAGTTATGACAGAAAATGTTTTGACTTTTGTATGTACGTTAAAAGTACGAGTTGGCTATCCCTGCTTTAAAATACCAAGTGTTGCCTGTCAAACTATGAGGATTAACGCAAGAAAAAGAAATCGTTATGTTCAAGGACGTTCTGATGGTTATCAAGGACGTTATGACAGAAAAACAGTTCATATATACGTACGCGAAAAAACGAGTTGGCAATCCCTGCCTTCAAATACCAAGTGTTGCATGTCCAACTGTGAGGAATAATGCAACAAGGACAGAGACGTTTGTTTCAGGGCGTTATGATGTATTTCAAGGAAGTTGTGACGGAAAAACTTTTTGACTTTTGTACGTGCGTGAAAAGTACGAGTTGGCTATTCCTGACTTAAAATACCAAGTGTTGCATGTCAAACTGTGAGGAATTATGCCACAAAGAAAATGAACTTTATTTCGAGGCGTTCTGATTAATTTCAGGGAAGTTATGACATAAAAACAATTTCACTTTTGATCGTACGCGAAAAAAAAGAGTTGGCTATCCCTGCATTAAAATACCAAGTGTTGCATGTCAAACTGTGAGGAATCTTTCAACAAAGACAGAGACGTTTGATTCAGGGCGTTCTGATGTATTTCAAGGAAGTTATGACAGAAAATGTTTTGACTTTTGTATGTACGTTAAAAGTACGAGTTGGCTATCCCTGCTTTAAAATACCAAGTGTTGCCTGTCAAACTATGAGGATTAACGCAAGAAAGAGAAATCGTTTTGTTCAAGGACGTTCTGATGGTTATCAAGGACGTTATGACAGAAAAACAGTTCATATATACGTACGCGAAAAAACGAGTTGGCAATCCCTGCCTTCAAATACCAAGTGTTGCATGTCCAACTGTGAGGAATAATGCAACAAGGACAGAGACGTTTGTTTCAGGGCGTTATGATGTATTTCAAGGAAGTTGTGACGGAAAAACTTTTTGACTTTTGTACGTGCGTGAAAAGTACGAGTTGGCTATTCCTGACTTAAAATACCAAGTGTTGCATGTCAAACTGTGAGGAATTATGCCACAAAGAAAATGAACTTTATTTCGAGGCGTTCTGATTAATTTCAGGGAAGTTATGACATAAAAACATTTTCACTTTTGAACGTACGCGAAAAAAAAGAGTTGGCTATCCCTGCATTAAAATACCAAGTGTTGCATGTCAAACTGTGAGGAATCTTTCAACAAAGACAGAAACGTTCATTCAGGGCGTTCTGATGTATTTCAAGGAAGTTATGACAGAAAATGTTTTGACTTTTGTATGTACGTTAAAAGTACGAGTTGGCTATCCCTGCTTTAAAATACCAAGTGTTGCCTGTCAAACTATGAGGATTAACGCAAGAAAGAGAAATCGTTTTGTTCAAGGACGTTCTGATGGTTATCAAGGACGTTATGACAGAAAAACAGTTCATATATACGTACGCGAAAAAACGAGTTGGCAATCCCTGCCTTCAAATACCAAGTGTTGCATGTCCAACTGTGAGGAATAATGCAACAAGGACAGAGACGTTTGTTTCAGGGCGTTATGATGTATTTCAAGGAAGTTGTGACGGAAAAACTTTTGACTTTTGTACGTGCGTGAAAAGTACGAGTTGGCTATTCCTGACTTAAAATACCAAGTGTTGCATGTCAAACTGTGAGGAATTATGCCACAAAGAAAATGAATTTTATTTCGAGGCGTTCTGATTAATTTCAGGGAAGTTATGACATAAAAACATTTTCACTTTTGAACGTACGCGAAAAAAGGAGTTGGCTATCCCTGCATTAAAATACCAAGTGTTGCATGTCAAACTGTGAGGAATCATTCAACAAAGACAGAGACGTTTGATTCAGGGCGTTCTGATGTATTTCAAGGAAGTTATGACAGAAAATGTTTTGACTTTTGTATGTACGTTAAAAGTACGAGTTGGCTATCCCTGCTTTAAAATACCAAGTGTTGCCTGTCAAACTATGAGGATTAACGCAAGAAAGAGAAATCGTTTTGTTCAAGGACGTTCTGATGGTTATCAAGGACGTTATGACAGAAAAACAGTTCATATATACGTACGCGAAAAACGAGTTGGCAATCCCTGCCTTCAAATACCAAGTGTTGCATGTCCAACTGTGAGGAATAATGCAACAAGGACAGAGACGTTTGTTTCAGGGCGTTATGATGTATTTCAAGGAAGTTGTGACGGAAAAACTTTTTGACTTTTGTACGTGCGTGAAAAGTACGAGTTGGCTATTCCTGACTTAAAATACCAAGTGTTGCATGTCAAACTGTGAGGAATTATGCCACAAAGAAAATGAACTTTATTTCGAGGCGTTCTAATTAATTTCAGGGACGTTATGACTAAAAAACATTTTCACTTTTGAACGTACGCGAAAAAAAAGAGTTGGCTATCCCTGCATTAAAATACCAAGTGTTGCATGTCAAACTGTGAGGAATCATTCAACAAAGACAGAAACGTTGATTCAGGGCGTTCTGATGTATTTCAAGGAAGTTATGACAGAAAATGTTTTGACTTTTGTATGTACGTTAAAAGTACGAGTTGGCTATCCCTGCTTTAAAATACCAAGTGTTGCCTGTCAAACTATGAGGATTAACGCAAGAAAGAGAAATCGTTTTGTTCAAGGACGTTCTGATGGTTATCAAGGACGTTATGACAGAAAAACAGTTCATATATACGTACGCGAAAAAACGAGTTGGCAATCCCTGCCTTCAAATACCAAGTGTTGCATGTCCAACTGTGAGGAATAATGCAACAAGGACAGAGACGTTTGTTTCAGGGCGTTATGATGTATTTCAAGGAAGTTGTGACGGAAAAACTTTTTGACTTTTGTACGTGCGTGAAAAGTACGAGTTGGCTATTTCTGACTTAAAATACCAAGTGTTGCATGTCAAACTGTGAGGAATTATGCCACAAAGAAAATGAATTTTATTTCGAGGCGTTCTGATTAATTTCAGGGAAGTTATGACATAAAAACATTTTCACTTTTGAACGTACGCGAAAAAAGGAGTTGGCTATCCCTGCATTAAAATACCAAGTGTTGCATGTCAAACTGTGAGGAATCATTCAACAAAGACAGAGACGTTTATTCAGGGCGTTCTGATGTATTTCAAGGAAGTAATGACAGAAAATGTTTTGACTTTTGTATGTACGTTAAAAGTACGAGTTGGCTATCCCTGCTTTAAAATACCAAGTGTTGCCTGTCAAACTATGAGGATTAACGCTAAAAAGAGAAATCGTTTTGTTCAAGGACGTTCTGATGGTTATCAAGGACGTTATGACAAAAAACAGTTCATATATACGTACGCGAAAAAACGAGTTGGCAATCCCTGCCTTCAAATACCAAGTGTTGCATGTCCAACTGTGAGGAATAATGCAACAAGGACAGAGACGTTTGTTTCAGGGCGTTATGATGTATTTCAAGGAAGTTGTGACGGAAAAACTTTTTGACTTTTGTACGTGCGTGAAAAGTACGAGTTGGCTATTCCTGACTTAAAATACCAAGTGTTGCATGTCAAACTGTGAGGAATTATGCCACAAAGAAAATGAACTTTATTTCGAGGCGTTCTAATTAATTTCAGGGAAGTTATGACATAAAAACATTTTCACTTTTGAACGTACGCGAAAAAAATGAGTTGGCTATCCCTGCATTAAAATACCAAGTGTTGCATGTCAAACTGTGAGGAATCGTTCAACAAAGACAGAGACGTTTGATTCAGGGCGTTCTGATGTATTTCGAGGAAGTTATGACAGAAAATGTTTTGACTTTTGTATGTACGTTAAAAGCACGAGTTGGCTATCCCTGCTTTAAAATACCAAGTGTTGCCTGTCAAACTATGAGGATTAACGCAAGAAAGAGAAATCGTTTTGTTCAAGGACGTTCTGATGGTTATCATGACGTTATGACAGAAAAACAGTTCATATATACGTACGCGAAAAAACGAGTTGGCAATCCCTGCCTTCAAATACCAAGTGTTGCATGTCCAACTGTGAGGAATAATGCAACAAGGACAGAGACGTTTGTTTCAGGGCGTTATGATGTATTTCAAGGAAGTTGTGACGGAAAAACATTTTGACTTTTGTACGTGCGTGAAAAGTACGAGTTGGCTATTCCTGACTTAAAATACCAAGTGTTGCATGTCAAACTGTGAGGAATTATGCCACAAAGAAATGGAACTTTATTTCGAGGCGTTCTGATTAATTTCAGGGAAGTTATGACATAAAAACATTTTCACTTTTGAACGTACGCGAAAAAAAGGAGTTGGCTATCCCGGCATTAAAATACCAAGTGTTGCATGTAAAACTGTGAGGAATCGTTCAACAAAGACAGAGACGTTTGATTCAGGGCGTTCTGATGTATTTCGAGGAAGTTATGACAGAAAATGTTTTGACTTTTGTATGTAGGTTAAAAGTACGAGTTGGCTATCCCTGCTTTAAAACTAAGTGTTGCCTGTCAAACTATGAGGATTAACGCAAGAAAGAGAAATCGTTTTGTTCAAGGACGTTCTGATGGTTAGGACAGAAAAACAGTTCATATATACGTACGCGAAAAAACGAGTAGGCAATCCCTGCCTTTAAATACCAAGTGATGCATGGTCAACTGTGAGGAATAATGCAACAGGGACAGAGACGTTTGTTTCACGGCGTTATGATGTATTTCAAGGAAGTTGTGACGGAAAAACTTTTTGACATTTGTACGTGCGTGAAAAGTACGAGTTGGCTATTCCTGACTTAAAATACCAAGTGTTGCATGTCAAACTGTAAGGAATTACGCCACAAAGAAAATGAACTTTATTTCGAGGCGTTTTGATTAATTTCAGGGAAGTTATGACATAAAAACAATTTCACTTTTGAACGTACGCGAAAAAAAAAAGTTGGCAATCCCTGCCTGAAATACCAAGTGTTGCATGTCAAACTGTGAGGAATCATTCAGCAAAGACAGAGACGTTTGATTCAGGGCGTTCTGATGTATTTCGAGGAAGTTATGACAGAAAATGTTTTGACTTTTGTATGTACGTTAAAAGTACGAGTTGGCTATCCCTGCTTTAAAATACCAAGTGTTGCCTGTCAAACTATGAGGATTATCGCTAAAAAGAGAAATCGTTTTGTTCAAGGACGGTCTGATGGTTATGAAGGACGTTATGACAGAAAAACAGTTCATATATACGTACGCGAAAAAACGAGTTGGCAATCCCTGCCTTAAAATACCAAGTGTTGCATGGTCAACTGTGAGGAATAATGCAACAAGGACAGAGACGTTTGTTTCAGGGCGTTATGATGTATTTCAAGGAAGTTGTGACGGAAAACTTTTTGACTTTTGTACGTGCGTGAAAAGTACGAGTGTGCTATTCCTGACTTAAAATACCAAGTGTTGCATGTCAAACTGTGAGGAATTATGCCACAAAGGAAATGAACTTTATTTCGAGGCGTTCTGATTAATTTCAGGGAAGTTATGACATAAAAACATTTTCACTTTTGAACGTACGCGAAAAAAAGAGTTGGCTATCCCTGCATTAAAATACCAAGTGTTGCATTTCAAACTGTGAGGAATCCTTCAACAAAGACAGAGACGTTTGATTCAGGGCGTTCTGGTGTATTTCAAGGAAGTTATGACAGAAAATGTTTTGACTTTTGTATGTACGTTAAAAGTACGAGTTGGCTATCCCTGCTTTAAAATACCAAGTGTTGCCTGTCAAACTATGAGGATTAACGCAAGAAAGAGAAATCGTTTTGTTCAAGGACGTTCTGTTGGTTATCAAGGACGTTATGACAGAAAAACAGTTCATATATACGTACGCGAAAAACGAGTTGGCAATCCCTGCCTTCAAATACCAAGTGTTGCATGTCCAACTGTGAGGAATAATGCAACAAGGACAGAGACGTTTGTTTCAGGGCGTTATGATGTATTTCAAGGAAGTTGTGACGGAAAAACTTTTTGACTTTTGTACGTGCGTGAAAAGTACGAGTTGGCTATTCCTGACTTAAATTACCAAGTGTTGCCTGTCAAACTATGAGGATTAACGCAAGAAAGAGAAATCGTTTTGTTCAAGGACGTTCTGATGGTTATCAAGGACGTTATGACAGAAAAACAGTTCATATATACGTACGCGAAAAAACGAGTTGGCAATCCCTGCCTTCAAATACCAAGTGTTGCATGTCCAACTGTGAGGAATAATGCAACAAGGACAGAGACGTTTGTTTCAGGGCGTTATGATGTATTTCAAGGAAGTTGTGACGGGAAAACTTTTTGACT